>DWUN01002501.1:0-13753 GCA_018249975.1 Passova gellias | reverse complement strand
AACGCATAAAATCCTAGACGGATTTGGATGAAACTTTTTTTATTATATAGCTATTAAACCTCGCCAACATATAGGCAATAATTTATTTTGAAATACTCCAAATGCTGCCCAAAGTCAATATGCCACGCGGACGAAATCGCGGGCAAAAACTAATCAACAATAAAATGTAAAATAATAAAAACATGGTTGAAGATAAAAAAAAATAGTAAAGGCAATATTTTACATTTTTGCACTGTTAAACAAAAAATAATCCTAATCATTGCCACTTATCACTTCTCTACATTCCTCCGCTTTAGAAAAACAAACTTTTATATAAAAGCTTGGACACCGCAACTCACTTCAACACCATTATGTCAGGTGTAGAATAACAGTTTCTCCGCGTCCATGTTTTAAAAGCTAAAAGCTACCGTATTTTATAATAACCAACACACTATCGATAATGTGACCGCGTGAATTCACAGTGCAATATTGGAATACAAGCGGAATATTAAAGTATTGCAAATAGCAAACGTCAATACTTGGATTTGTGAATGTACACGGCAAATTTTTACTGGCGTTTCAGTGCTTCAGCGATAACGGTACGTCGATCCCGTTTGTTATCATCAATAATTAATCGTTAAACCTCATCGCATACCATAAATATGACCGCTGACCCGTATCTCAGCAAATCTGAGGCATTAGGCATTAGATTATGACAAAGCTAGAACTAGGTCATTTCAAATCTAATTTTATTACCCACTAATTCAAATGTACGCATTTTGTTATGAAAACTGAATAAAATGAAAAGGAAATTAGCGATATTAGCGCATAAAGTAATAGGTATTATTCAAATGGAAAATAAATATTTAGACTGAGCTTCCATATAACTAAATATCACTGCATTTCACAAAAAGAAAACGACCCTCATAATTTGCGTGCAGCCGGACGCAGTGGCAAAGAGAATAAATACGCTCGCGTAATACTCGTATTTAGGGTTTATATCGTTTGTACCTCCGGTCGGTTGCACTTTTTCTTTATTTACGAGTTAGGAATATGAAAGGAAAACCAACTGACCGCTATCTACTGGGAAGCAGCTGATTTATTTAACAAAAAACCTTGGTTGGTTGGTTTATGATTTCATAAAATTTGATTAGGTATATGTTAGGTAAATAAACAATAGATGCTCTAAACTTAGACCTGGACATTTGTGATTGAGAACTCGTGGAATAGATAACTTCTATTGCGTTTATTATGTAACGTAACATCACGCCTGTAATCCCCGAAGGGGTAGGCAGAGGAGTTTAGTACACCCCCCAAATTTCACCAGTTACGTTTAGGTCCCACAATGGAATAGGTGGTGAGCCTATTGCCATGCACCAGGCACATATCCAGACTCTGAGTCACTACTAGAAGTTGTAAATTAGAAAAATCCAGCAGTACCCAACCCGGGATTTGAACACACCACCTCCCGATCGGCAGTCGCGCTAGCAACCGCACGACCAACGAGGCAGTCGATATATTATATACCTAAACGTAGTAAATCTTAAATTCGACTTTAACTGGCCTACGATTAGAAAAATCAAAATAGTAATAAAAGATTCCGACTTAAAAGTCGTTTTCAGCTAACATATACTCCAAGAAATTATGACATAAATTAGAATTTTTGAAACCTGTGTGAAATTAACTTAATTTAATACCATTCTTAAATACCAGACCTTATACTATTCATTAATTGACGCAATTATTGCCTTGTCCTATAACTCAATTATCATTATCAATATTCCATTTATGAACAAAGATGAAATTTAAAAAAAAATTTATAACCTTTACGTTCAAAACAGCGGAATTTAAAGTACGACGTGAAGTGAAGTGCAATTGATATGTCAAGATTGACAATGTCAAATGTGACAATACAAGCGAATGGTAGCTATACTAAAATTGAGAAACGCAAGTTTTTGTTGAATTCGTTAATTTTGTTTTGATATCAAACGAAGCATCCGTTTTGTAACATTGTCATCGTGCAGTCCTTTTCTCTCACAATAATGAATCATGGTGAATGTTAAGAAAGGAGTTCTCGTGGAATGGTAAGGATTAGGCGTAGCAACATTTACGCTTAATATATCCTCTTAATCCTTACATACTTATCTAAACTAGTGCTGTAATAATATGAAATTCTGCCCATATTTGTTTAAACAGTTTTCACTAAGATTCTATCCAACATATACTGATGTAACATGTTTTAAAATGTTTGTTACGATACCAGGTATGATATAGGCTATGTTGTATTTGAAACAAAATATATTTACTGAACCCTAATTGGCGGTTCACAAGGCAAGTGAGAAGTACCTGTATATTACAATGAAGTAGGGTATAAATAAATGTTTGGCTGAATACATGTCGAAAATTACAAACATGTTTTTTTTCTACCCTTTTGTTGGTCCACAGCTGGCCCGGGTCTCCTCTTATACAAACATAATCTACAAACAACATAATATCCTAGTATGTTGATCATATTAGTATTTTATTTATCAGTATTCCATTGTTTTGTAATCGACTATACTGTAATTTAAATGCATAAAAAACACAATTTGTTTTCTATATTAACTTTTTATTGAAATATAACTAGCGTGAGAGAAATATTGGAATCATAGAGTATAGAATTATTGTATTAAAATAGAACAATACAGTGATTTTGTTCTGTTACTCCTCAATGTAATCCATATCAGGGGCAATGTTGAAATTCTGATCGATAATTTCATTTTCCATTTGAAAAGTGTTCTTAACATACGACTTCAGGATGTATATGTTCTCCGTCCATCTGTTGATAGCAGATTTCAAATCCTGAAATGTAACATATCATCTTTACCAATTTACAAAGAGTTCCAAAAATGTTTAATGTGTTTTTGAATCCGAGTAAAGTGCCCGTTTTATAAGTAGCCTGATAGCTAAAAAAATACATCGAACGAATTTTAAAGATGCATTTTCCTTCAACTCAACTTTCAACTGGCCGACCTCATGGTCTAGCCTTGTGACTGTTCTCCTGACCCTGAGTGCAAAACTGAATGTTGCGGGTTCAATTCTCACCCAGAGCAAACATTTGTGCGATGAACACATTGGTTTTTTCTGTGTCTGGGTGTAATAGATATCTGTATAAGTATTGTATTGATGGTATATGTATGTTTATCAGCTGTCCGATTACCATAGCACAGATATTAGAAAGGCCACTTTCTACCTTAATTTCAGTTTTTAATTGTGCAATATAGTCTGGATCACAATCTCTGTACTTTTGTAATTCCTTTTTTAAATCGGTCTCATTTTTTACTTTGCCATTCAGGGTTGCCAGTATTGCTTTCCTCTCCTCACTGTCTTCCCTACCAATCTGTCAAAAAATATATTTTTACGATTGCATTAAAAAACATACCAGCAACAAATCATAGTCCCTGAATTTTAGAAACATATATTTCAACAAAAATAAGTAAAAAAGAAAAGTGAAGTAGGGAAAAAAGTTACAAACTCACTGATTCAGATATGATGGATTGTTCTGCCAGTTTTAACTTCTTCAATGTATCATTTAACTCATGTTGTAAATCTAACATCTTTCTCTTATTGGCATTTTTTGCTTTACTGTATATAGAATAAAGAGCTAAATTAATTGTAAGTAATGAAAAAACATTTCTTTCATCAATTAATTTTTTTTTATTGCTTCCATTTTTTTCACCTTGATTCTTAACCTTTACCCTAATTATAGTAAAAGGCTATGATCCGAGTAAAGCTAAGGTACCGTATACCTTTTCATGCACTAAAGTGCAATGATAGGAACAGAAGTATGACCAATCTCTAAAAGAATTTTAGGTCTACTTGAGAATGATAATATCTTTGGCGATCACTTCCCACAAGCCCAGTCTCTTTTCTACTGGGTGAAAATACAATGAACATAAACGATAACCACCTTGGAAAAGACCAGAAGTAAACAGAGGTACCGATCTTCTCTGTGTCAACGAGATGGTCATCGACCAAGCTCTGAATAACTTCCTTGACTGATTGTGTTGTGATGCCTTTCTCCTTTGGTGCAATTTTTTCCAATTCCTGTTATTTTTAACTTTTAATTACTATTTCTTCACATTTATCTTTTCATTGCAAATGAAAACTTTAGCCCCGAGTGAAGAAGTTATGATTGGAAAAGCATGGTCAAGCAAAAATATTCGTAAAATGTATGGACAAGTCCAATATGAGGGGTTGCAGCTAAAAGGAATTGAAACCTGTGACTTGGGCAATAGAGAACAAACATACCTTAAGTTGAAAGAAATCTTTACTGTGATGAAATATCTCCAGCATTTTGGTCCTCTTCTCATCGGCGCTCAGACCACGTTTCTTAGACATAATTATTATATCTCTCTTCCAGTGATCCTGCAATGAAACAGTTCCTGCTACACTTGGACGAGACTCATGCACTTGGCCAGAAGTTCATACTACAAGACCTGGACGAAACCCATCTATTCATATCTGCGGATATAGTGGAAACACTGCAGGCTAGGGTTGATGATTTGATGGATCAGTTGAGCATACCCGTGCACGATAAAGGATTATAGTTAACATCGTAACTTCTATAAGGTAAGTTGGATGTTTGCTTCCAACAGGTAACAATTTGTACCTACAATCAATCACCAACATTTTATTACATATTGTCATTTCTCGTTTTTATAGAATAAGGAATTAACTTTATAAGAGTATAATGTTCATTTTTGCCGCAACTGAGTTATAATAAAAAAATATTTTTGTATTACAGATCATAGAATAATAATAAATTAACAAAAATGACATCAAGAGAATCCGGACGTGTTAAAGATATAGAAAAGCGAAGAGTACTGGACGATGTCGCAAGAAAACGGAGGGCTAGGAAGGCTATCGAGGCCCTTGAACAAGATAACTTCCATGAAGACCCTCATGCAGACTTGGTTATGTCGAAAAAAGTACCAAAGTTTGCTGATTCAAATGAAAAGCCTACCAGGAAGAAGAAATCGAAAAGTGCGGAATATTATAAAATGAGATTCAGGAAAACATTTGCACAACTTGTCGAAGAGGACGCTAGTTTTAGACCGGACCCTCCAAACTACTTGTCAGCTCAAGTGCTCCCTTCTATGTGAGTGCTTTCACCACAATCTACCATATCCACAAGGAAATGAGTAAACAACATTTGACAGACACTCTTGAATATCTTACTGGATTTTTAACATATTAAATTTAACAGAAATAGGTTTTTAACACATCATTTCTGATAATTCTCTTTGTACTTACTTTCCAGGTATCCTGACCGTCACTTTTGTGCTGTTTGTGGTTTCTTATCAAACTACACTTGCATACCGTGTGGTGCTAGATACTGCAGTGTGAAATGCTTAGGAACACATTTAGACACAAGATGTATGAAATGGACAGCGTAGTTTTATTCAGTCGTAATTTATTTTGCCAATAAAAAAATAAATGTTGACGTACTTTTCATTTTACGTATACTCTCCCGCCATAAAATATTTACTTCAGCGCCATCTACGCAAAGTGGAATCATACAACTCCATAATAGTCACGTCTACTTTTAATAGATGGCATTACTTGTAATATCTTATAATAATCGAGTAGCGACATCTGTTGTACAGTAGGGTACATACTATTACCTATGTTGTATTTAATATATTGTAACTTAAAATTTGCTCAGTAGATGACGCTACGAATATAATTATTTGAGTTATTGTACGTTTAGCAAATTCAACATAACATTGGAATTATAAACATGTTACGATAGATAGTATGCGTAAAAATATGACTTCCTTTCAGAAATAATGAGTAAAAAGCAAACACTAGGATTAGATGTTACCCTTCGATTAGTAAATCGCGGTTGGGTTGATTGGGCACATTTGTTATATAAATTGTGACACAGCTGTCATCATATTGTCACCACAGCAAGGGGTCATATGCTTACACAAAGGTGCAGAACAAATGCCAATGACACTGATTACAAATAGGGGCTTACAACAATTTTTACGTACATTTTTTAATCCTTGGAAACATATGGCGAAATGTTCGTAGTAACATTTGGATATTGGGGCCCTACGTAACATAATAAAATGCTTCGTATATAAAAATGTATGAAATACTTAATTATTTTATTGACACCTCTAGATTTGTTATAAATGGACAATCTTAAGAAACTCGTTGACCTTAAGTACTATTTATAACAATAATTTTCAACGAATACTAGCTGAAAATGTTATTTCTTAGCTTTAAAACTTTTAGTTTTTCCATTTTCTTACTTAGAGACAAAACAGTCAGCTGAAAAAACTCCTAATAGAAAATTAACATGTAGTCCTATGTGTTACTTTTCCAATCCTATTGTATAAGGGAAACTATACCCATACTTATCGGATGCAACAAGATTTTTCAATTACGTATATTATAACATTTACAATGTTTGGTGTCTTCGCGGTTTTTATTTTTAAATAGCGGTCACTTCTACAGTTGTCTATACAAACGTAAGCGTCTGAACTTATCTAGGCGTTCAACTTCAATCATATTTTGCGACGCCCAACAACAACGCACAAATGATAACACAACACACATCCGCGATTTCCCGCCCTCCCCTATGTCGTATCTAGATAAGGGATCCACGATTATCGGCGGGGGAGCACGTGTTATCACGGCCGCAGCTGTGGGATGTTATTGTATATGAACAGATGCCCAGTGGGCTTCCTATTTAGACAAATGTCAGGCCAACAATGTCCGCCTTCCGGTCGCTTGCAACAAGACCGCTTGTTCTCGGTACACACGCGAGTTCTTTGTTACGCATCAAACTGGTGAGTATTGCGTAGATTACTCCCCAGCTTAATACAATTAATATTACTATTGTTATGGAGATGAAGCACGTCAGGTTTGAAAGGATAGAGTTATTTGGCACTCGGTGCTTTCTGCCCACCCCGTTAGGGCCCTGGCGTGATGGTATTATTATTATTATTCTATTACAAGGCGACTGGCATTCCGGAGTTCCAAATTTAATAAAAAAAAAATGCTTAACGTGACAATTCACAATTGGACGTCAAGTTTAAGTAATTCGGGCGAAAAGATCAGATTCTGTGGGCCCCGTTCTCCAGTGCGGATTAGATATATGTTTTAATGGCCAATCAATTATAGGTGATTTTAAACCGTCTTTAAGACCACAAAACGGTTTGCCGTTTGTCTGGTCATAAGAACCGGGATAGACCACAACGTGCAATCTTACCACTAGCAGTAAATCAGTGCTACCTACTCCACTCTTGTACCTACTGCAACTAAAATAATGTACATACCCACCTACTAAGAGCCACCTTTAACTATTCAACAAAAACTAAACCTGTATACTACTACTGCGCTTGTAACTCTCTTCATAAAAAAATTCTCCTGTATAGTGTTCTTGCTATTACATTATAATTTATCATTAAAAATAGTAACGATACTTTAAAATGTGTGCAAGTAATTTAAATGCAATTCGTTATACGAAAAATGTACTATATATGTACAAATCATTTTTAATTATGTAACTTTTATGAATACTAAAATAATTATAATTAGCTTTCATAAAAATAAATGCAATAAATTGAAATTATAAATTAATAAACGCCATTATAACGTTAGGCATTTAATACCGGGACCAACTACATATAATGGTAGATGACTTTTGTACACTTAGATCTTTATAACCTTTAGACTAGATGTTTTTCTTCTTTTTTTTAATTTTACACTTGTGATACTGATGATGGTATAGGCACAAGTCAGAACCTTAGCCCATAGAAATACTTAGTCTATGCCCAGCCGTATGAGAGATATATGTATGGTTTTATAATAAAATTCAACAGAGAGGGTAATAAAACAAGGAAGTATTGGTATAAACTCTTTCATTTATTGTTTTCTTTTATTTGCGTCAAATATCATGGATAGGTGTAGACAATTTCGTTTGATTTTTCTCGTAGCAAATCATTTAAACCAACAATCGTCAGAATTAATTCGTGTATTGAATATTTTTGTGAAAGTTATTTATCTTAGATGTATTTGTTTGAAACGTACTGTGATGCAAGCAAAATCAATCATAATTAATTCATGTTGAACGTTAATTGAGTTTTTTTTAATAATAACTGTATCGTTAAACACCCAACCACGATATCGTTTTACGTCTATATATATGTATGTATATATATTTATTTACATTAATTATATCACAAATCACAATACGTGTTGAAGGCATAGGTTACGGTGTCAATATATTTTTAATAATAACAATTTTTTTAAAAGCTTCAATCATTATTGCAAAGGTTCTAACTATTTTTTTCTAATTTTTTATTTCTCCAAACGCCGGCTTAGACATTAATACACAATTGCCAAGTATAATTATTGCCTCAAAGTGTAGAATTTCCATGTTCGATTCATGTTTTTATATAAAAACAAATTGTTTTCTAAGGCTAACGTTACTTTTAAAGATAGTTTTCGATTTATAGTAATACACCCGAATGAAATGTACGCTAAAGGTATACCATAAACAAGAAATAATTTATAGATATCACTATAAGCTTCCCGTGCCAGACCTATATACAAATATATACTGGTCTGGCGAAGGCCTTAATCAAACAATTTTTAAATATAGAAAACATGAAACCAACGTTTCAATCATATGTTCTACAACCGTTTTCTATACACGCCTTAGAATTATTATTTACATACTTAACCTAACCATATAAAATACATACATTCTGTCTTAAAATTACTGACTCGTTTTGTAATAAATAGTACGTATTAAAGCCAAAAGTACAAACATATGCACGGTTTAACATTTATTTCCTTACTTCCTATGTGGGAATGGTTAACATATCGGGTGGTGTTCGGAACATGGAACCTATTCGAATGCCAAGCTGTCTTTTTATAAGGAGAGATCTGAAAATACACGGGTTCAGGAACATTTTCTTTGGGGGCTATTCTCGTAATTTTATTTTCTCAAATTATTGCTAGATCACAACTCATTTTGCAAAAAATCACTTTCGCAAATTGCACAAAGTTTATAAAGAAAACATTTCTTTTCTATATTACATATATAACAATAACGCTTATGATAATATTAGAATTTAAGCAACTGACAAAATTTTATTATCTGTATCATTCGTATTTTTTTTTTTAATGTCGCAGTGTTCTGTCAGTTGAATTCTTATTTCAAATATACGGCAAACGAATTTTTTGACAATATAACATTACGAGAATAACATCATTTTGTACTGATAGGCACTATTTACTATCAGTCATTTGTCGAGATTCATAGAGCTTAATCTAGCAAAAACGACGCTAAAAGTACTGAGACTTTAATAAATAAATTGCAATTCCTATCGCTATTCAATATTATTGTCGTTTTTGTACTACCACAGTGGACAGTAGGCCTCGAAGGACGGTATTATTGTAACCATCGTATTTTAAAGTCCCGTGGACTCGAATCGCATTCAGGGGTCGTCTTTCTTTTTTCTGAGTTTGCCCTCCGTGTGTATGGTCTGCGTGACGGTTTCCACTGCCGAGGGCAAGTCGCTGCCCGGCTCGATGGCGGCCGACAGCGCGGCAATGTACGCGCACGCTATCCGGAGCACCGATAACTTGGACAGTTTCTGGTTGTGGCTGTACGCGGGCACGGCTCGCCTGAGAGTGTCGAAGGCGGCGCTGATAGTGTGAACCCGCGTCCTTTCCCTCGCGTTCGCTTCTATTCGCCGCTCTCTCGTCATGTTCTTGTAATTCCTTTGCTCTCGCGGCTTTGATTTGTCATTGAACGGTTCCACCACACCGGGGTGGGGTGGGACTCTCGGCGGTCCGGGGCTTGGCGCCGATACGGACGCAGGCGGCGGAGGAGGCTCTAGCGGCCTTCTTCGCTGCCTCAGTATACTACTTTCGGAGTTCTTCTTGACTAACGACAGGGGTTCGTTCTGCGGCTCCTCGGTGAAAGACCAGGGTCTGAACGGGTTGGAATCGCTCTCGGGACTCGCCAGGTCCTCTCGCGAGCCGAGGCGGATGCGTTTCTTCGGAGGCTGTAGTCTCGAAGGCGTTCTCTCTCGTTTTCTGTCTGGTTCAACTAATCGCACGCCGGAGTCGTCGGAGTGCGCGGGCCCGGAGCAAGAGTCGTCATCTTCTCCACCAGAGACGAAACCCGCATCTCTTTCTAATATACGATCTGTAACAAGGAAAGAGATAGTTGAATGACTTGAGATAAAATTTACATGCAATCGAGTATTTTGTATAATAAATAATGTTAACACACAATAAATAAAATACTATGTCCGATAAATAAAGTCAAAGAATTTTCAAACTAACAAACAGTAGTAGCCGCTTAATTGTAATTTTTAATAAGTTCCCATTCCCATGGTGTGTTGTTAACGATTTGTTTGATACTAACTTTCATCTTTTACAACTCGTAAATTCAATCTTAAATTTCAGTGATAAGGTTCAATTTTCATAAAGATAATCTTCGGACTTAAGTCCGATGGTGGTATGTGAGAAGTGCTTTTTACCACGGCGAAGGCGAATCGAGCGTACCGTACACTCGTGTTTAGCGTGAACGTGTAAGGTGCGTTTTAGCGTACAGCCGATTTGAAAATAGAACGTTTTCTAACGAGCGTGCGCCGCTATTTTATCTGTGGCCAGGGCGACGGAAGCTGTTTCGTTGACGAACAAAAAGACGAGCGGACAGGCGAACAAACGGCGCCGGCGCTCGTTATAGACCGCGACGCGACCAGTGTACTAACAATGTTTAATGTGGCCACAACAACGACAGAAACACCGAGAAACAGATTATAAAAAATATATTAATCGACTTAATTCAAAAATGTCTCGCTTCTTTATCATAGAATCGAATGTTTAGAGAATATGTATAGTTCCACAATTTTTATTTACCCATTTTAAAAGTATAACAGAAATTTATTCAGGGAATTAACCTGGTATTTTTTTTTAAATGGAGATTTCATAAATAATGTTTTTAAACAGGATTTTAAGACTCGAAATTGTTAATGACGATCACGTTATTTAAGGCCACCGTTTACAACGTACGTAATACAATAATCCGAATGCCAAAAATGGAATTTTTACAAAATCTTAAACTTATGGATCGATCAATAAATCACAATAAGGGAATGCGTAAAGTAGCTTCCGTCATGGCCGCACGTTATCCCTAGCACGTCCACAATGAATACCTACGCTCCGCTAATGAGCCAGTATCAGGCAATAGACAACAATTAAACACCACTCGGCACCATATTGGGCATAGCTCTATGGTCTCGCATACTAAGCGCCGATAGAGTCATAGTCAATGTAGAACTAGGCATAGAGTTCGGATTTGATTTTGTTATATAACTTCGAACACAGATATTCTTAATGTTCATTTATTTAGCTCAAACGTTACAGATTTATTAAATTATTGTAAAAGTAATATAATAAAATTTGTTTTATTTAATCTAATTCGCAACAAGCGACAACTTTATTTATCCTTGGTTCGGCGTCCTGGCCATTACATTATATATTAAAAAAAATTACCACAAGATATTGGCGGGAAATGTCTTGTACGTTTTTAAATGATATCTATTGCTGGATTTTATTAAACATCGTATCTGTTAATGTTTATGGTTGGTAACATAGGAAATTGATATTATGTTGTAAAAACACTTTTAGGTTTTCTCGTAAGATCCGTGTTTTTAATAAAACTGGTTATAAATAGTTTAAAACCCAAACTTATCGAGTCTCATGCGATACGTGTCATGTGTGAAGTTCTACTGAAACTCAAAATATCTTTAAGAATTATAAGTATTTAACAAATAGGAATTATAACTGTGAAATTAATTTCAAGAATTTGAAACATGAAACTGCCCAATTGAAACACAATCTTTAATTATGTGTAATAATTATATTATGATAAATGATATTATGTTGATATTAGTTGACTGGTGGAAAATGCCACTAGGCTCACAGTGTAGGTAGTTATATATTTAGTAAGGTAATATGATTTTTAATGCATGTGACGTATAAAAATGTATCATTCATGAACATGAAAAATATTTGGTAATGTATATTCGTGCAATTTATTACCTACCTCAAGAAGCATTGCATTTAAACTATTAGGCATCATAAAAATACATAGTAAAAGTAATTCAATCAATTAAATACAATATTATATTAATTTTCAAGTGTTTTATTTAACGTTACATATATAGAGAAGATCCGGATATAGGTAGCTTCTTTAATCAAGTTCCTCAATACAAAAGAATTAAATGACTAATTAAAATATTCAAATGACTAAACGTAAATACGCAATAAATAATGCAATTTGTGATATTATTATAAGGATGTGTCGTATCTAATGCCATGGGAACGGCAACACTGAACTTTAGTATGCGGGCGCTCGCTTGGCGCCGGCGCCATCTTTAGCAGTCACCACACAACGTCATTATATTTTACTTAAAAAAAGTGTTGTACGTTCAATAATCTATTATTGTCTTAGCGTTGTATAAACAATACACACGGTACACCGACATGATTTTTTTATTATTACTTAGCCTAACAAATTGATGGTAAAGTCACTGTCGTTTTGAAATATGCAACACCCAAGGAGTTGTCAATGCGTTGCTGTCTTCCAAGGCTCTCCTTTTGGCATATTTACGGCATATAATGTTATATATTTAACCATCGCGTGAAATTAACGTCAAACTGAAGTTAACCAGGGACGAGATAAATAAACGAGGCGCCGTATTTTAGAAACCTTTAGACATATCACTACATAGTATAAAACAAAGTCGCTTTCCGCTGTCTGTCCCTACGTATGCTTAGATCTTCAAAACTCCTCAACACATTTTGATGCGGTTTTTTAAATAGATAGAATGATTCAAGAGGAAGGTTTATATACGAGTATATAATAACATAGGATACTTTTTTTGAAAAATTTTGTTTTTACGAAAGATAAAAAAATGTTTGTCAAATTTTTCACTTTCCTACAAAATTAAAATGCTGTCTTAAATCACTATTCCACGCGGACGAAGTCGCGGGCAAAAGCTAGTGTATAATAAATCAATCCGTGTGGTCCGTCGCCCGGTGCTATCTATAAACCGTATGGAACAGGTTTGCGCCCATATGGTCGAACGTCTCTGATTGTTGTTTATTAATATCTTACTTATAGAATAAGTGATTGTCCGCATTCCTATCTACATACCCGTTCCGTTTCTACCTCGACGACGAGAATGTGTTGAATGCTTTATGGAAAGTTTGATACGTCCAAGAAATGTAGGATTCAGATTAGGGATGTTTCACGCAATGCGCTGAAATCGTCTCCCTTTTAAAAGGGTCTGGTTAGGAAATATGTTACAACAACAACACAACATCACGCCAGGTTCCTAACGGGGTAGGCAGAAAGCACCGAGTGCCAAATGTCTCTGTCCTTGCAAACCTGACGCGCTTCGTCTACGTTAAAATATATTGAGATACAATTATATGCTTATGCAACACAATATGTTTATGCTTTCGCCTTAAAAATGACATATAAAAAATGTCGAATCACTACATAGTATAAAACAAAGTCGCTTTCTCTGTCCCTATATTCCTATGTACTTAGATCTTTATAACTACGCAACGGATTTTGATGCTGTTTTTTAAATAGATAAAGTGATTGAAGACGAAGGTTTATATGTAAAATAACATCCATTAAATAGTGGAGAAATACTGTTCTAGTTTATATGGCAGAACAACGTTT
>DWUN01002500.1:0-13760 GCA_018249975.1 Passova gellias | reverse complement strand
TTGCACAACAGGGAGAAAAATATTATATTTACATTACTACATAGTATAAAACAAAGTCGCTTTCCGCTGACTGTCCCTATGTATGGTTAGATCTTTAAAACTACGCAACGGATTTTGATGTGGTTATTTTAATAGTGTTTCAAGAGGAAGGTTTATATGTATAATAACATCCATTGTATAGTCGATAAATAGTGCTATTTTGGAGGTTTCTAATTTGATGTCGTAAATAATTGACAATAAAGCAAACTGATCTACTACCGTGTGAACCCGGGGCGGGCCGCTAGTTGATAAATACATGTGTCAAAAAGTGCAATTACATTGATACTATTCTAATTGGCGATTTATTTAAGAAAAATAAATTAATTATACCCAAGATAAAACAATGTAAAACTTACGAAACAAATACCATTTTAATTAACCTTTCGATACAAATCTACTAAGCACTATACTATCCTTTAATTGATTGTCAAAAAAAACGATTGCTCTCAGAAGCATTTCAGATCGATTAGGGCAAAATTCATCATATGAGTTAACTATCTTTATGCCTAATTCATTACAACCCCAAGTTGCTTCTTTTTCTGTAGTGCGTATCAACCCTAATATACGCGGAAACGGTTTTACGTTATCCACGCGTGGGTAGAAAGAAGGTGCTCTATGATATTCGTTACGCTCGGAGGAAATATTTTTTCCGCTTGTTGATTTATGTTCGTTTTGATCTCTGACGATCCCTTATTCGGATCGGGAGTAAACAAGTGCGTATTACGGAATTGAGAAGAACCTTTCGTAAAAGGTAGAAATAATTCACTTCAGTGTTTATTTAAAACAGGAGGGATGTTAATAAAAATAATACATGAATCTCTAGACTTCTAAGTTCACATGTAGCTTTGTATTACGGGTGTCACGGACGCACACACATAACTGCATTAAATGAGATTTAAAACTACATCTTGATTCAGTGTTCAGATGTTTGGATAATGGAATGAATTTTAGATCCCTCTGTGGGACCAACGAGCCAGACAACCGTTGTGACAAATTATGTGTTATTGGCCTTAACCTTTCACATTTGAAGAATAAAGCCGTGCCCTATTGCAGATCGGTAAATAACAATATTTCACAGTTACGGTTATAATAACATGTGTTTACGATAGAAATGAGCTGTCAAAGAATTACGTGGAAGGAAGGTCCAAAAATTATTAACATAATCATACATTTCATTTTAATTAGTATGACACATTACCCATATTTGGCTTTTTGAATAAATTTTCCTGGAACCTTCACTAAGTTAGTAGTAAACGAGTTTCACATTACTGCCGGACATATGATTCAAAAATATACCTACTACTGATCAGAATCATTGCAGAAAAATCTCTGTCCATCCGTTATGTGTGTCATAGACTAATTCCTAGTATTTAATGACCCTTCACAATATAACTTGAACCTTTTCAATTTTAAACCTTATTACTTAGACTATAAGGAACAAATACAAGCCTAAATGATGGTCAATAGTTATAAAAGTGGGCCATATTATTGTCAATTGACCGAATTCAGAAAATGAGGAGGTACTCAATTCATCGGTATTTTTTTGTTGTTGCCTATTCGTGTTTCATCCTTGTAATGATTATGAAATGATAAAACAGAGTATAGGCATATATTTTAATGTCGTCGTCGCTTGATTTTAATAAGGTTTTAGTATCTTTTATATCTGTTTATTCATATATCGAAATCTCAAAAGTGTAGTAATCTTTATGTGGACTGATAAGAATTTAATGATTAATTGTACGGTATTGGATTCAGTAGACATAGTACAAGTTAACTACATTGCTGAGGTCTGTGTGTAGCTGTAAGCAACTAAAATTCATAGAGGTCTAAAGAATTGGCAAAGTAAATTGTGAAAAGGGGAATGATCTTATGAAATTGATGCGGAACAATTTCCTTGTATTTGATAGTTTAAGTTCAGAGCATTACAGAAGATTTAATCTTAATAAACAATTGTTCAATTTAGTGAATTAAAATGTTTAGGAAGAAGAGTTACAGATACATTCATTTTCTATTTTTAGCTTTAAGGAAAATCCTTTTAAGCGTTCATGTTGATTCTGTGGTGAATTTCAATGTGCTTTAATTTACCTGTTTTAAAAATATGAAACCTAAAAATAAATATTTAGGTTGTTAGGTTGTGTAGGAACATGTTATTTTATAATTATCTGAGGAAATGAAAACATGAGTAGTTAAATTAACTATTAATTAGATTTGTTTCTTATGGATCTTCTTTCTTTTGCATTTCTATTTATCTCTCTTCAGAACCTATAACATGGGGAAGCTAATGTGAATTAAGGTTACTAATAGAATTGTAAGACGTTAAAAGTATTTCTTTATTAGGTCAGCATTATGTGTTGTTGACAAACCTAAGCTTTACCAGTAGTCATTGTTTAATAGTAACATACGTAGCTTATATGATCGTTATATATCGTGATAATTCACCGTCATTTACACTATACATATATTGACGTTTCTATAGATAAGTGATTTAGCACAATCCGATTTCTTTCGACGTTTTTGGCAATCGCTTGCGATTTTTCGAATGCATTTTCCATGTTTCATCATTCAGGTGATTCAGGGGTGTTACGCAAACCATTTCAAGCTTTAGAAGGTTAGTGTTGAATCATGTTACATTGAACTGCGCTGTTTACACCTTACTGCGAGACTAAAATGGCCAACCCTAGAACTGCTGACTCACGGTAAACAATTAGGATGGTCTATTTTCATAGATGGTTATATTCGTACCTTTTGCGTTCAAGTTCATAATTGTTCGTGTAAGTTCGCGCGACTATAACATTTAGAAGGTGAGCCTCATTACTTTTAAGGGTCTTGGTTTAGTTTTGGCAATCAAATTACTGAGTCCTAACTCTCATGAAGGTCACTTCGGAGTCTTTCTGCACAAACTATAAATGTTAGTTGTGTTACGATAATCTTTATGCGATTCATTAAGGACGTGTAGTTACTATGAAGCTGCATAATTGTTGTTACCGAATCACAATAAATATTTTGCAATTACCTACATATTCATAATTAAAACTAATGTCTAAATCTAGGTAATAGGCATATAATGAATCACAAAGTATATTAAAACATCTTAAAATATGTATCGAGATTTTGTCCATAAGTAACAATTTAAATAATTTCATCATAAAATCATCTTTAATACAAATATTGTTCATTATTAATGTCATTACAATATTATGGTTTTGTAATATTCAAATTATGGTAGCTGTAAAAGAAATAAATATTACCTTAATGATAAAAAGTGATTCAATCATCAAAACAATCGAAAATGATTTCATTGCGTTAAAAATAAACCACTCAAGTTTTTCTAGGTCAAGGACAAAATATGTTATGTTTAGGCATTAGCAAAGCTTTCTTGTAACGATCGATATTATGCAAAAGGTATCGTTATATCGAGGAAGGTCGCTCGAACGATGTACGCAGTAAGTAGTCGCACCAGGTTCGATGCTTACGAAATGGGGATACGTACGAGAAGGTTTCAAAACCTTTTTGCACGTATCCCATATCAGAAGATATGTGTTTCAAAGGAGGTAATTAACACAGTCCCAGTATTGATACTGTATATAAAGGTAAATACGTGAGAAGCATGGTAACGCAAAATTTCGTATTTTCCAAAGTTGCGTATCGGTTACTTTCAGCCACTTAGAAAGAATGGTGGCTGCAAGTTAAGCGTCCAGCCTCTTAGTATGGCCGCTTTCAAGTTAAATGACTTGACATTAATTATTTTGCATTTGCAATTCTCCGAAGCACTTGTCAAAATTCACCACGCCCGGAAACCTGCGGGCCTTCCAAGTCCCAAGTGCGTCCAACACATTTTACCTCGTCAAAGCATTGAAATTTCCCATGCATTAATTTGAATTTTAATGGAATTTTTGTCACGTAAGAAAAAAGCAACAGTGTAACAATCGCACAGAAGTCTCGCTAAAATCGAACTATTTGGAAGCACTAGCAATGAGTCATGCTTGGGAATTGGAACATTATATTTGTGGTTTTTATAAAAGTAGCAGGAATGTAATTGCTTGTGACTAATGTTAGAATGTATGCGAGGTTCTTTGACGGCCGTGGCGCCAAAGTTTTATCGCTGAAAATGTTGAGAATATTGTGTGCTCTATTTTTAAAGTGTTCCCGAATAAATATTCTGTTTTGCGGTGTTTTGATTCATATTTCGACAGTCCTGCATTACTTTATTTTAGACATATATTTTTTCCACACGTACAATTAACTTTCAGGACATCCGTATAAGGTACTACTTGAATTGTATTACTGTCATTTACTAGTAACTACCTCAGTTAGTTTTCTTTCTGTAGGTATCCTTTATATCATAGTTTGATGAAATACTGGCACGTTTTCTAATAATTTAATAACAATTTACGTTGTCTTAGTAAATAAAGCATAAATGTGTGTACAGTAGTAACGCATTCGCTATTATGATCACCCATATATTTTTGGAGATTTCTACTAGTAGACTTGACGGGTTCTTTCAGTAAATAGCCAAGGCGCTTATTTGCATACTACAACAATAAATGCTACAGGCACGCGAGCCACGCAACCTGAAAGTAAACGATTCTATGACTCATACTGACGACTTTGGCTGTAAGAATGTTTTTAGCTTGTCCTACATTTTGAGCATAATTATTCACTTTAGTTCTTCAAGACGAGAAATGTTGATAGCGCAAAAAAACTAAAAACACATTTGGTAGATTTTTATTTTTAACTTAATTTTAATTTCATTTTGCTAGTCCGATCTGAGGCAACAAGGTAGGTTTCCTCAGGTTGTACTGTAATATTTACGATCCCATATGAGTATACCCTCATACCCTGCTAACCGTACGATGATAGACATTCTCTAATTTGAATTTTATTCCAAGTCTAATGAATAATTTGTTGCAATTAATAAGCCATGTCACTGTCAATCAAATAAAGTATTGTACATTTTTGTTCTATTGTAACTTAATTTACTAATGGACCTAAATTTCCCCAGTGTATTTAAAATATATAACATGTAATGAATATTAATTACTCTTATGTTTTAATCCACTTCATAAAATGCGTATATAGTGTAGGTTTGTCAATTTAAAGTATTCGCAAAACAAATGTAACATTAGAAATGTAGTGAGGTTCTTAAAGCTCTCGATTAAACAATCACCTGAAAAGTGAATTTACTTACGCGAGTGGGTCCTAATAGAAAACATTCGAGTCACCTCACGGCGAACGAGGGACACAAAGATAAATACCACTATCCCGTCTTAATGGCTTTCTGTCTCGCGTCTTAGAGGGTGTCCATCCGAGCAGCGGCCGGTCACCGAGACTTTGATTTGTCTTCGTTACTTGGACATTTCTCACGAAGCGCACAGAATTTTGATCAATTTAGACCGAATTCAATTTTGGTCCTTCAAGCCGGATTAATAGGTTTGCGGTTTCAGATTAATGGATGACCACTTTGTTTGTATATTGAATTAACGCTATAAATACAAGAATAACAGTCTGTGTTAAGTACAGTTAGTTTTAATTTACAGTGGAAAGCGAAATATTTTTTCTTCATGCAACCCGTACGTGAGGCACGTTGATAAAAAGCTCCCGAGGCAAACGCACGTTTAAAAATTTAAAACGTGCATACAAATTTCACACTACTTGTTTCCTACGACATTTGTACTCGAGATCTGTACGGGGCGGATATTTCCGGCTTCTGTTTCCAACTGATTCAATGTGGGACCTACGTTATTGTTTTAAGGTGCAGTTCTCATGGTACGTAGTGAATAAGTCAACCTCGTCACCTGAGCAAACGGAGCGGGGGCCCACAACAGGTTTATATCAATTTTCTGCTGAGTGCGTCTGGATCGTGGAAAACACTTAACTCTATATGTGCCTTTACCTATGTTCTTTTTAGAATGAAGATGTTTGCTCTCCGGAAATCGTTCTAGCGAATAACAGCGACATATCAAATGTCTGTTGTTTAATCTTTGTATTTGATTTATCGAAACGGACATGGATTGGAGCAAATTTATATGTTTAATAAAACGTTCTTTAATAAAACGACTTTAATAAGACGTTCTTTTGAAGTCTTTTGATTTACGAATTGACGGTATTCAATGATATTGGGAATCACATCAAGTGTTTGTTTCGACAGGCGTAAAAAGAAACTAAGAGAATAAAACCGTAGCTAATTTACAAATTCAACGTAAATTGCCCCTTTTATAAACATGTAATTACAATAACAACCGTAGGAATAAAACAGGATTTTCCTAATTTGACTTAATTTCTATAGGGGATATGTTATGGAGTATAGCTATCTCTGACAACTAAGCATGTCTTAATGTGGATGTTAACCTTACGACTAATATTTCATTTTTCTTCGCAAGACAATGTTTGTTTCGTTATATTTTCGTATCAGCACATGATAAATATAATAAAACATGAACGAACACTCCGCCCAATCTCGTAAGTAAACAACTCTCGCAAACGCTTGATTACAATCCTTCTTATTATGGATATAACAGTATTTACATATTACTATGAGAACAAGGTAATATTGGCTAATACTTGCAAGGTTAGATGGAAATGTATGGGAACGAATCGTTATCAGAATTACTTATTGTAATTTAAACATTGAGATATTCATAGTAATTTGTGTAGGTTTGAGCAATCATGAGATACGTCAAACCTTTACCTAATGGAGAGATAATTTCATCAGTCGTTCCAAACAAATAGTGTTTAGTTCAGTATTATGTATTTTATAGTGGGCTTTGCTGGGCATACTTCTACTTGTATAATATAGAGCTGGAACGTTGAGAAATGGATGACAGTATTTACGCTTATTTATTAATTACAATCATATAAGTAAACGTCCTTAACGACCTTCCGTCTAAACATTACATTATTCCAAAAAAGTACCCACTACAAGGAAAAGTAACGAATAACTCGACTAAATAAACATAAACGTCATTACTTTCCATTTCCAAAATTTGTCGGGCGTACATATGTATGTATTAATAAGTCTTCATATTTTATACAGGAAATATTATATTCGTTATAACAATGTAGGAAAATATTACTATAAGAAGAGACAGCTGTCAAAAAGAAAAAAAACCGGGCAAGTGCAAGTCGGACTTGCGCACCGAGGGTTCCGTACAAATCTGTAGCTATATATTCGTTAAGGTATTATAGATCTGAGTGTTTGATATGAATTTCAATTTAATACCTCCACGCGTTCCTGAGAATAAGGGTCTTGACAGACGGACGGACGGACGTATGGACAACAAAGTGATCACACAAGGGTCCCGTTTTTTCCTTTCAAGGTACGGAACCCTAAAAAAGGGATGAAAAAATTACACATTAATCGTTTTCTCGCTAATCTGCACAATATCGCATTAACGTATTTCCCGAGAGTAAGATCAAAATCATAAGATACATATACATAATGTGTTTCGCAACAAACAGTTGTCACAAATTGGTTATGTTAGAGATAGTTTAGAAAATCCGAACGGCTATCACTTTCCGACCATAAGTCTCCCGTCGCTCGCTCATCAATCACACATTTACGATCCACGCCTATATCGGAGTGCTCTTATATATCAAGTTTTATGATCGCACAGGTCCTTGAGCGTTTCTAAATCAGGAGACATGTTGAGAGTATTTATTACAAGATATTTGTATTTTTTTCCGCAATCAAACAAACACGAGGAATGTATGTATAATGATTTCCTTATATCCGTGATTACTTCCCGACTCAATGTTTTCGTAATGCGCTATTATGTCATGACATTTTGCAGGTATATTATACTTTTCTTCAAAGTGAGTCACTTTTGGTGACCGCCTTAAGAAAAGCATCGAAGAAATTTTTATATTCGTTTCCTGTATTAAGCAGTACTTCTGACAGGATTATTCGTAGATACATAAATTTAAACGGACAATATTTATGTCATGTAATAACATCGAAAATAAATCGAAGTTATAAACTGCAAGTTGTGTGAAGTGGATAAAAGAGGATTGTAAACACACTTTGATCAAATTCAAGGTCGGCTAATTCGGTTCCAAGTAAACAACTGTATTCTGAAGAAAATAGTTTGTACCAATATCGTTTACGTAAACTTCTTATTCATTTTCGTTTACGGCCTCATATAATACGTAATCTATGGTATTCAAGTTTAATGGTTATAGTTTGAAGAATGAAGTTCTCGATAACACTTTATTGTCTAGCTTATGTTCTTGCTAATACCACAGATCTTAATCCTAATTCGTCTTATTATCAGTTGCATAGAATTATAAACTATAATTTTTCGTATTACCTCGGTGTCGGCTATAAAAATCTGTTGCTATAGCAACCGAAAACGACCATTACCTCGTCAGTAAAACATAACAACATTTAAGCAATTAGTGCCTTCTGTTCCCGCGAATGTTGCCAAAAGGCTATGTCGACTGAATCATGGTAGGGATGGGAATATTGTATGGACGTAAAGTATACAGACAAACGTGCGAGTACAATACTGTACAGGGCCCGATGGTGACATGCCCGGTAGGAGGTTTTTTTTTGGTTTGTGTTGACTGTTATGTCGGAACAACCTTTACTGGAATTTCTTTTTTCTCACAGTAATTAATTCACAGACATATTACAGATTTTCTTAAATATATAAGTCGTGTGCATAACTATTTTTCTTATGTTGACAAATTTCGTTTCATCACAAATTTTTGACATAAAATTGTATTTTATAACAATCCCGAGGGACAAAAATTTAAAATGTAGAGTTGGCTTAATATATATGGACGTTATGAGTACTTGTAATGGAATATTAGTGAAATTTCAAATCTTCTATCGTATAAAGAGACACTTATTATGTAAACATAACATACTTGTTTTCTCATATAAGTATGACTATGTATTTAGTGGCTGTTGTCTGTCGTGTAACGGGTCTTTACATTATTCAATTGTCAAGTATGATGCAAATTTTAATTACGTTTATTATCGAGGCATTTTTACAAATTTGTTTACTTCGGTGTATTTACAATTCGTATCACAAGCGCCCAATCCGTCGTACAGTACGTTTAAAAAGGTAATGCAATTAACACGTAACACGGTCCACGCGTGTTTCCGCCAAATAGCCACGTCGTCTGAACTATGAAAACGGCAGAATTACGGTGCGTATAAAAATATATTTCACCTACACTTTCCAGCAATTGCGCACGGTCGTGTCGCGGTCAATTCCCGTCTACCGGTGTGTTCGCAGTTGGCCGTTCCAACAAGCGGTCGCTAATTGAAATCGGAGTTTTCGCCTAATCCTGCTCGCTCGTATTAATTGGATATTTCACTTCTTTAGTTATAGTGGTACGTGGAATTTAATTTGAGTCCTCCGTGTTGTCTGCACGTTTAGTGTAGGGTATATTTTGGTTCTTATATTAGAAGAGATCGCTATATACGTTATAGTTTTTTTTCCGAAGTAAGATAAATATATGGAAGGACAGTAAGAACAAAGATACATGGACATTGAACAGTTATATAAAAGTATTCTACTCGGATGTTTTTAATCATCATCAAAAAACGTCTGTTTCAATGTTAAGACCATCTAAACCAGATCTGTACGTGACATTAGATTCATTTGTCTATATTTAGACGAGGAACGGGAACATTTAACTTTTCATTGTGTTCTTAATGATATATTGTTGCTTTTATAACGTTACCAGCGGCAACGCGTTATGTTTCGTGCAATTTGACTTTGACAGGATTGTAAAACCGCAAACAGAAGTTTCACGAATCAAAAGCAATTTAAATTGAACTCCGAACAACTTCGGAAACAATTAAACCGAGGAGCGGAACTTATGTACTATGCTTTATTATGTGCGTGAGGATAATTTCATTTAAATTATCATTTACCTGTTCGGCTTGCAACCGATTTGTGTCCAATATCTGCCTAATCATAATGTCGACGTCGTGCGATGTCAACCTTATTCGGGCATAACGTAACATAATAAATATATGGGTTGTGGTAATTTAAAATGAACAGCTCATTTAAAATGTATTTAAGTACATGTACCCAATGAAAATCTGGTTAAAGACACAAATAACCCGTTTCTTAGAATCAAATAAATCATGCAAGTCATTATAACTGCTGCGTACATCGTAAATATTGACTGTTATAACAAGTAAGCGATTCTTAAGTATTCAATTCAACCAGCCCGTCGATACTCAAGCCTTACATGTATATTTACACTGCAGGCGCTTGCAAATGCATATTTGTTTAAGGACACAGATTTATTCCTATACAAATTTCCTAGAATTCGCATTAAATAAATAAATTTATCCACGCTCGGACGTATGAAAAAAAAATCATCTAAAAATTCAGTCAGTAACGGCTTTTGAACTCCGCCAGCATTTTGCGTCCAACTGTGAATAGGTTTTTGCTTCAGTCAACCGCTACATCAGACCTTTATCCCATCAGTGGCTTTATGATCCGACACGACGATACAATGATGTAATCAGCAACTGGAGCTTTCAAGTCAAAGTTAGTGTCGGCTTTCCATTCGCCATCGAGCTCATCGAGGTAATTAAAGTGCAGACTTTTATTTGAAAAACCCGACAGTTTCTCCAAAAACATCTCAAAGACAATGTAGCGACCGCGGCGAAGACATTTTTCGCTTCGTTGTATGATGGCTGTGAAAGTAGTGCAGGCTTTTGTTTTGGAGGCTCGTCATGCTTACAGCGACGACTGCGTTCGGACTGATTTGCAAATGTGGTAATGATAATCGTATTAAGCCTATATTTATCCTGTAAATCCAGTTACTACCAGTAATTGTGTAGCGAGGCTCTATGTCTTTCAGGTTCCCCCATGTCGAAATTACATAAGAAATAAGGAACAAACCAGAAAAGAGTCTATTAAGTTTGTTAGTTGGCTAAAACGGGCTTGACTGGCTTTTTATGAACTATTGTTAGGTACATAGTCCAACACGGTATTAGACTGCATATTGGGTTGTCAGTTGATAATTTAAAAATAATTCAGTTAGCTTTAAACTTTAGACTACAGCTTACAATTGCATAATTGCATAATATTAAAATATTTCTGTTCAGTATTAGGACTGTTTAGATGTAGCTAGCAAAAGTTTATCGTAGGCCTGTCATAAAACTCAAATCCGGGTGTGGAATTAATTAAGAGAGAAAAAAAACACGCTTGCCTCGCGTTATAAGTTTCAACTGGTTTTGTACAATGGAACTAGGCGATTCTTAGAAGGCGAATACGTGTGTGAGATGAAGCGTCGATTGTTAAAATAATACTTCCTTTAATTCTGACGTCATATTCGTGGATACCAATAGGATGTTGATTTGGCATTCCATTGTTCTATTTCATTTTGTTTATTTTTGCAAGTTGCTGGAGTTGCTTTTATTTTTAATATGCAATGTCGATTTCTAAATTTATCGTATTATATATCCGTTTTATTTCATTTATTATATTGTTAATTGTCGTTTAAAGAGGTACAAAGAAACTTCGAGACATTGTAATGTTAATTAGTTTTGGATTGAATAATCAACATAAATTATAAATCAATAAAATAATAGATTTCTCAAAGTTCTAACAGACATCGAAATGCCTGTAGTAAGTAATATTAAAATGTATATGCCTTTAATCCTTACGCTGAATGCAGTTAGAGTGCCCGAACAAAAAAAAAAACAATCGCTATGTACAATTTTCCACATGTTCGGTGAAAGCGGCTGAAAGGTCCTAATTCTACTTACGCATAAACACTGAAGGGTTAACAGTCTGCTGCGTTGCGTGGGGTGCAAAAGTCCCTTATGCGGCTCAAACAAAACGTAAACATAAAAGAAAGAAAGAAAAACAACATTCCCCAAAGTGAGTGAACTTGACGCGAATTGTTTCACCGTTTGTCATATTTTTTTCTGCACAGGACATAGGTACTCGTATGTAATCGCGGTGATTTTTATAAACGCTTCTTTGACGAACGATTTTTTTAGAGTACTTTTTTTAAAGTTTTCTAACCATAAAATATAATTTGGCGTTCCCACGTGTATACGTTTTTATAAGTGTAAAGTAATATGGGTTCTATGTTCTCACTCAAGGGGTATATTTTGTACATACGATTGACCCGTTTTGGTGCAAACAAAACAATTTCTATACAGTTGTGCGTATATGGTGAGAACTGCCTTTTTATGTTATTTAGGTAATATTGTCTTTCATACAATGAGACACATGGACATTATACGGATATATTATTAATGATACCAATATTCTTCTGGTTATTATTAACTAGACTACTAACACTTCATCAAAGTATCGATATAATAGAATCATTGCAATATCTGCAAACAAAAATAACTTTATAATTTGGTCACTTAAACGTGACATAAACACCCAACCTCAGTTTCAAGACAAATTTAATAGTCCATTGTCCGCTACGAGATCAAGTTAAATAAATGGAGGCCAGTTAGATCTAGATAAGCTTATTGGCGGCTATAATAAATAAGTCATACTTACAAAGTAATCTACCCTAGGCATTTATAAACACCTTTATAAATCAGTGTCTAGTAGACGATATCGACCAGAGCCCCATCAACTTGATAAATGCATGTAACGCGAGCCCCATAGCTCCCCATAGCGGAGGGCTATGTACTCGTAATAAGGGCAAGTACAGGCGTGTTTTGGGTTTTTTAATCCGTAGAAGCCCTGAGCGTGTTACTTAAAGTTATAGTGAAAATATGCATTCCAAGTTAAAACTCTATTGTTGTTACTAATTTGCCTAATATATTCTTCGTAGAAGCTTGCTTGTATTTTACGAAAGATGTCTACATTCCGATGCTCGCATTCGTATTCATACGTTTAATTACGAAATGTATCGAATGTAGGTTTCGTTATTTTAATGTAATAATGACACAGAGACGTCTATTTCTTTATGTTAAACTTGATTGGTTAGAAAAACGAGATCTGGTTCATGTTGTTTTTAAAAAAGGAACTAGGAAGCGTTTGTATGTAGCCATGTGTAACCGCCCTAAGGCTTTTGCAGTCAGTACTACTTTTAAGTTTGTATCACACGGATAATTTATCACAGTTTATCTTGTGATATCTTTGACGAGAACCCATCTCGGTTAATGTATCTGCCGCTCATAAATGTTGTTTGGGTTAATATTTTTCGCATAACGGGCCAGTGGAATGGGGTTCCTGCGTAAGAAACATTATTATGGATAATGATATAATGAGGATGTGACATAAATGATGTTTATATCGATTTCATATAGCACAGGAAAAAAACATTTAAACATGAAATTTTGCCTGGCATTTTAATGACCTACATATTAATATTGACTTGCACGTAATTTCAAAGAGAATTTGAATACATTTTTGTATGGAAAATACAAAATATGAGGGCAATATCAACCTCACTCTGCATGATTTTTTTTTTTTAAATGAAGGGACCTAGTTTTTAAGTTGTCAATTACATCGGAAGTAATTATTATTATTCTAGATTAATTATTATTAATAGAATATCGTTCCTGGAATACGTTATTGGAAATGACGAACTTATTCAAGATATTTCCAATAACGAGAAATATGCGCGATCGGCGAATAACTTCGAACTGCGAAGTCGAAATATCCACTTGGAATTAGCTCTGGGCGAAACGGCTGGGCCTTGTACTGAGTATTTTGTGCATTGAATGATTTAAAATTTTATTTTTGTAGCCGGAATAAGTAGTTTGCGGATAC
>DWUN01002499.1:0-13761 GCA_018249975.1 Passova gellias | reverse complement strand
GAAACAATTGCTTCACGGCAGAAATAGGTGTGGCGGTGGTACTTCCCCGGGCGAACCGTATACAGGTTCTATCACTCCAATCAGGTTCTACCACATATCTGTGTCTCAGTGACTGTTAATTGTTTAATCTAGTTAAAGTTTAACAAGAACTTGTTTAAAAATCAAGGGCGAACCTAGAGAGCCTGGAATCGTTGTCGGCGGGCGGCGCAGTACACGGAGAGCGCGCGGGCGTCGAGCGCGGCGCGGGTGGCAGCTCGGCGGGCGGCGCGGGCGGGGCGGGCGGTGGGGGCGGCGGGCAGGAGCGCGTGGTGCGCGCGTTCGCGGAGCTGGCGCGCAACCTGCAGCGCATGCGGCCGTGCGTGCGTCCCGCCATGTGCAAGCCCTACGGCAAGCAGAGCGAGCAGCTGCAGAAGAGTCAGTAACGATGCACCTTAATACAATACGATAACTGGTTATTGCACACAAAGTATACAATGTTATAAAATAGGATCCATATCCAAGAAGTGCTTAGTACCAAGAACCAAGTAATTAATGTTTATGCCATTACGGTTTGCAGTTCTGTTGGACACCATACAGTTGGTGCAGTCGCTGCGAAGTTACTTGCCACCACCTCACATTCAGGTGACGTCGTGGAAGAATGATGATAAGCTTCGGTAAGTAATTTTAAATTGTTTTGATTTTGTAATAAATGGTGTAGCTCTTTAGTGGAGAAATTGTTTATTTTTCTTTATATTGGGTACAAGGAGCTTTATGCATTTGTGACTATTATCTTATCTTGATCACAAATATAGTTAGTGGACCAGATGCCTGTATGTGAAAAAGCCTCATGATATTATTATTATTGCATTTCAAATGGTGATGGTGGTCGCATGGTGATCGCTTGTTACAGTTCCAACAACATGGAGGAGCTGGAGAGTCGTAAGATAGTTAGCGGCAACTAGCCTGAGGTTGGGGCTCAGCTGTGGCCCTAGCGGCGGTCTCATCGGCGGCCCTAGCGGCGGTCGCAGCGGCGGCCCTAGCGGCGGTCTCAGCGGCAGCCCTTGCGGTGGCCTCAGCGGCGGCTTCAGCGGCGGCTTCAGCGGCGGCCCTAGCGGCTGCCTCAGCGACGGCCCCGTTGGCGGTTTGAGCATCTCACACGTGCACCACTGATCTTCACCGAACTGATAAGAAGCGTTCTATCGACATCACAAAACTTCGTCAAAATACCGTTTACTACATGTTATTATCGAAGTAACATTTCACGTTGAAACGAATATCAAGCGCTGTCAACCTACAGTGTGATTTCAATATAAACCTTTCTTAATAATTTGAGGTTTCACAACTTTATGAGATATTAATTTACAAATACGACAGTTAATTGTCAATGGTCCGGTTTTGTTTATTGTATTACACTTTTGGCTTAGTTATTATTTTATTAATAATAATAAATCTTTAGTTCCGAAAAAAACAAGTATTTAAACTATCTACATTTAGGGGAAGCATTTATGTAAAAGAATATTTATTGGCAAAATAATATGATGTTGATAGAACGGTTTCATGTTTATATACTATCGCCGTATATCCAATTATCATTGTTATATCTGTACCAGTGAATCACAATGTCTTCAAGGTTGCGTCCCATCCCATCATAGTTGGTTAGAAATTCTTCACGAGTAGATGGACAGATTTAAGTTGGGAATGTGATAAAAATAGCATTGAATTACAATTGGAATCCCACGATATAATTTGTGTAACATTAAATAATTTCCGAGGGATGTGGGTCGTGTGTGTGAGATTTGTCGAGCCGCGTCTCGGGGTTTTGTTTATTTGTATGTGTCCAGTATCGGGGGCGCATATATCGGGCAGCGTTTGCTTTGGCACGTATCATATTACATTATTATTGTATAACTTAATAAGGTCTAAGCACAAATTTCGTTTTATGTGCCGTTTTTCATTATTGATGATATGATGGCCCGAAAAGGATGGCTCGTAGCGGTGAATTCTCGAACTTGGTATCCGTGGTATATTTTGTTCGAGTATATACGGACTCTTGGAATTCCGTCAGTTCTCTGACTGTTGAGTGTTTTTGCAGAGGCGATGCGGTCAGTGAACCGTGTTTTGTTTGTAACGGTCCTTTCCGGGGTTCCCGGTATGTCCATGATTTTTATCATTGTTTTTATCTCGTTTTGCTTTCATCCTTGTTGAAGTTTGTCGGAGAGCGGGTTTTTCTGATCTGATTTAGCTTTTTTTTTACTTATGAGTTAAAGTTTCATACGTTGTTTGTATGTTACGACGTCGCTTCGGCTGTTACGAAGCCTCTAGATTTATTAAAAATTATAATATACATACATGTTTCTTTACATTTTTTTTATACATATTTAATCTTGTAATTCGTCCTAGTTACGCTAAGTTTACTCTCGGTTTATTGTCGTAAGTGCATTATTTACACTGTGATAGAGGTGTAATAGGTGTAGGTCTGAGCGGAGTCTTGACGCGGACGTGACTAATGCGTGTGTGTGTGCGTGTGTAAGGAACAGGATATAAGTATTGTGATGTCCACTCTATGCTTCCCTTTAGTCTTAAAGCTGTCAATCATTAATACATAAATCATTAAAGTCATCGTGTTATGTCATCGGCGTCATTTATTCATAAAATAAAGGGCTAATTCATAAGCTTCATACGTCTGATGTTACAACTTGGGAGTATTCATTTTAAGCGAGTTGCGGAGATTAGTGATCGCATCATCCAATGGATTGGTCTCGACGTACGCGCCAACAATGTATTATAATTATAATACGAGCCCTTATTTGGTAATGCATTTTTAAGAAAGAAAATTATATATTCTAAAGTAATGTAATTTTATGCGTATGTGGGGGATATCTCCCCCCCACGCGATTACGGTAGCGTACCGCAGTGAGTCGTCGTAACGTTACTGTACATTGTATTTCGCCCGAGATTCGGACGACGAACTGGTTTGATAATAAAAGAAACTTTTAATATTAACACTCGCGGTGTCCTCTATCGGAAGGCCGCGTTCTGTCTCGTGAGCCGCAGGGAGGGGGGATAGTAGATATCTTATTGAAGACTGCAAGTTTTTCATGTCCTAGCGGATGTAGCCGTTGTATAAAGTTAGGTTCGGTATTGATAGTGCCGCGTGGACGTTGCGCGGCTAGGGACGTAAACGACAATGCTGATTTCATTTGTCAAAATTCTACACGTAAAATTCTGGGAAAACGTTTGCGAATCAAAGTTTGTGCGATGGTCTAGAAGCGGAGGGATTTCGACATTATTATCTACATCCGCGTGTTTAAAAGGACTCGTCCTTTCTGATGATTTCGATTGTACCTACATCATTATATTATTGTTAATGGATTGAAATTTCTTTATGTTCATCACAATTTAATTACAGATTTATTAAGAAATTGAATGTTTGTTTTAAATGAATCGTTTAGTTTGTTTGTTTCACTCTATGTATACATTTATTCACTTCTGTTTCTGTTATATTTTTACTACTCTATTACATACACGTGTTTATATTAAAACGTGCAGTTTTTTGCGAACGTGTATGAATTTGCATGAAATTTTTGCTATTTTCTCTGAAAACATCACTGTGGAATAGTGAACTTCATAAGATTGTAAGTGCAATAATAAGGCAAAGCCTACTTTAAATTAAATAAAAATTTTGTATGTTAGTGCTGTAATTTTAAATTATAAAATATTGTAGATAGCGCACACGGGGCGGGGCGTGCGGCGGCCGCGCGCGGGCCTCTCGTCCGTCTCGACGTCGTGTAAGCGGCCGTTAGCTGTTCTCCCACTGTTGTGTCTGTTATAAGATCGCGTACGCGCCTGGAATGGATTCGGATTTATGAAATACACTCGCTTGCATTTTTACTCTAAACGTAATCGTATCCAAATATGTAACGAGGCTATTGCGTTTCTCATCGGTGACTAGCGTACGTACAGTTAGAATTAAGTTGCTGTAACCGTCAAAATTACTCTCGATAAAAGTATTACAATTGTGCCCGAAGAATCTCTCTCTGTATTAGGATTTTAAGCTTTCTAGTCAAAAATTTATTTCTCACTACGTTTCTGACAATTGGCAATGTTTTATATTTATTTATGCACTAAATAATAATATCTTTTTTTATACTTGTATTGGACTTGAAAAGTTAACTTTTGGTATTATATTATCTAAATTTGATCTCAGCACAATTTATTTGCTTGCATATTTCCGTAATATGTTGTCGTCACTCGTGTACGCGTGAAGAGAATATTCAATGGATTCTAATAGCAATGTTTGATCAAAATAAATGAAAATTTCTGTGAAACTGTATTGATGATTAATTATTGCGGTAATCGATGGTTACTTACGTAGTGCGTGAAAATATAGTATTGAATATTTTTTGAGCTCTAAACTGTATTAAATTGGCAATTACTTCCTGTGATAAATGTTTGATCCAAAATTTTGTTCCGTTCGACAATTACTTTGGACTTGTGTTTTTATTTAAATCTACATATGTTTCGTATATTTGGCCTTGCCATGTAATTTATTTGCCGAAGTTTAAGTTATCTTGGTAATATTATAGTGGATTGAAAGCAGTGCTTAGAATAAATAAATTGGTAAATATGATACTTGTTTTATTTTTGTTTTAATCAAAACAGCAAGAAACAGTGCCTTATGTGCTGTGATATCATGAAACTTTTATTACCATGATCAGCAATGGATGAAATTTTTTACTTTGAGATTTCCCACAAATGCTTAGCTACGGTGACATTGTTCCTGCATGCGTACTTCATATATAGAAAATTACTAACAATTCCTGTATTGTATTGAAAAATCATCTGTAACATGTGAATATGCGGTGGCGGAGTAAATGAAACATCGCGATGGAAACATTTATAATTCGTTTAATCACGACATCGATATACATTCATTGGGATAATAAGGAATTTTACTGACGGGACGACACATTCATTAGTGTTGATTGACACGAAGTAGTGTACTGTACCTATGCCTTATACAAATTATATTGAATACATTTCATTAAAACTAGCTGTTAAAATAATTAATGTTAGTTGAAACTATTCATTAATATTATTCCTGTCGTATTTTGAAAGTTACAACGTTTTATCATGAATTAATCTTAATTTACTGGTCTTATTTTTATCAAGGCAAAAATATCAAAATTGGTTGAACAGGTTTGCATGGAGTCCAACTTATCATATATTTATTATCATTTAATTAAAATATATATTATACTTGTATATTATGTATATATTAGACATATTTTACGAAGTTATTACATTAATAATATTTTATCCTCTATGTATTGTGTGCGTATGTAATGTATGAATAAATTCGTTGTTTTATATATTGATAACAAAACATAATTTGTAACATCAAAGGGGCCGTGGAAAAGTAAATTCAATGACCGTTTGTAGAGCAAATATACGAAAAAAAACTGTCTAATTAAACGCATTACCACTCACTAATCTAACTATGCGTGTGTGAAGCACGCATTGATGTCAAAATTTTTAAATATGGAAACAAATATGTCAATCTGAGACAAGGATCTACAATGTGTCAAATATCTTCGATGTTTACGTTAGACGAACATTACAAAGATTTAAATATCGAAAACATCCACAAAGCTAAGGATTAGTTACGACCTAATTATACATTTGAAAATTTATTAAAGTTACCATACACACGCAGAGACTTAGAAAACTTTTAAAAATGTTTCGATGCGATGTGATTTCGTTACGACTTATGATCTAAAATACAAAAGGTTATCAAAAAAGCTTAGGAAATGATTTATAAAATATAAGTGGGTTATTGAGGTAGAGAAACTATGATCATTCGCTCCTTATTCAATACTGTTTGGGTCAATTAACATTACCGTGCAGATTTTTATGTGTAACTGTTCAAAGCAATTGTTTCATAATATCCTGATAAATTCCTATAATGAGCGAAACTTATGTGACACATGGCAACATTTGACGAGGCGAAAATAACATAAAAGTGCGTACAAAAATATATTAACGTATATAAACATGTATTTGTTAAGTAATATTTTGGATTATCTGTTCTCCTCAGCCGGCATTTCAGGAGTTATTAATGTGTATTTCATGAGGACTGTAAGAGGTTATACATAAAATAAAGTGATAGCATAAATTGACTATGACAGCGCTAAGTGCTTGAGAGATACAATGATTAATGAATGTATTAAAATTTATTATACAACATAATCTATTGAAGTACATACATCCTTATTTATAAACGCTCCGTTGCAGGCGGTAGGTACCGGATTATGTTTTAAATATGGAATGTTTTTTTACTATTGAAATATATTTTTTAAATCGTATATTCAAATTATTCAAATGTATCGAGTAATACAAATCATACCACAACGGCTAAAGCGCTTATTAATAAGAAAGTTACTTTAGGAATATAATGATCAGCGTTGTTTTCATACGAACACTTGTACTTCATAAAGCGGTCAAAACATGGGACAGAATTCAGTCATTTATATGATTACATACAATTATTTCATCACTAACAACTATTTAATTTATCACCTGACGGGCTTATTCTAACGAGGAATGTTTTTAATGTTATACCTATCTAAATCATAATAATTGAAACTTATATAAATTATTATAGGAATGGAAAAGTTCTTAATTAACGAAAATACTACGTAATAATAAATGCCAGTTTTCGATAGATTTATTTACGTATGTCAGTTTAATAAATCATTATGAAGTTTAAAGAATGTGTCATTTTGAGAAATGAGACGTTTTGTTTGGATGACATTTGGGACTGTCAAATTTTGACAATCGGACGGTTTACATCGGTGAATTTTTATAACGGCTACAGTTTGAATCTGTGAAATTTTAGGGATGGGACATTAAATATTTGTCATTTTGAGGTTGTCATAGTTTTCTATTAGAAAAATTTGCATCATATTGAAACGAATAGGCATGTAGCGCGAACCTGGTTGTAAATATATTATGTACCTTTTGTTTAAATGCTCAACATTTGAGATGTACATCCAGGGTCATTGTTACAGTAGGCCACGTATATAGCAGTGAAACTGATACATACTTAATCAACAAAATAATATATATACTACGAAATATCTTTTTACTTTCGTCATGGAAATAGTAAATGAATATGTCCGTTGTTAGTTCCAAGTGTAGGAAAATAATAAATCGTGTTTTGGAATTCAAAAATCCTAATGAGCAATTACAAAAGTGAATTAGGAAAATAATCAAATCTATCATTTTACAACCTGCATGTCGTTGTATTATGATGCCTTATAACTTTTTCGTTTGACACAAATTTATCGATTATTTTGTTTAAAAAAGGGATCTATGGACAATTGAAAAAAATATTTGTTTATATTGTTAACGATTATGGACTTCACATTTAGTTTTTGGCGAACATAATTTTCAGCAAAATAGTGTATATCTACTATTAGGATGTTGTTATATTTAGATAATACATAATGACATTTGTAGAATTGACACAATACTTATTATATATCAACGATGTTTCTCTACTCGGTTGTCATGTGGCAGAACTCTGAAGACAATGGTGGTATATTGCGAATACTTTTCACTTATTTGCGACTGGTATTCACGTGTCATGTCGTACTGGTCGGAACACGTACACGGAGTCGTCGAGCCAGTAGTAGGCCTGTGCGAAGTCCCCCTCGCAGAGGTAGGGCGCGCGGGCCCACGCCGCCAGCTCAAAGCCCGCCTCCAACCTCATGAACTTCACGAACGACTCCACTTGCTCCTCGAACGTGGCTCCCTCGATGGGCAGCCGCTCCTCGGGCTTGTGGTCCGCTGTCACTGGAATTGCAGATGCACATGAATACAAACATCTCTCTGTCTTCTTTTACAATCCTTTTGTTGAGGCAGATGACCTTTTATAATGACACTCGGCGAGCTCAGCCCATGGCATGAGCGACGCGCCCTGTGCATCCTTCGCTTACACGTATACTTCAGCACGCCGTCGTAAGATAGGTATTTCTAAAGGCCGATGGAAGAGGGTAGAGAGTAGAGAGCGAAGAGGATTCTAGAGGTCATGAAACATTATCTACACACCTTCCACGTACGGCTTGTAGGGTAGGACGAGCGCGAGCACGAGGACGCCGTCGGCCGCGAGCGCCGCCTTCGCCTGCAGCAGCATGGACCTGGGGCGGCTGCAGCGGTCCAGCAAGTTCAGCATGCAGATGCATTCAAACCGCTGGCTCTTCCACCAATCCTCGGTATCCAGAAGCCTGTACAGTTTAAATATGCGATCATTACAAGTTCCGTGTTTGATACTCGGCATTCGGTGGTCGGTGCCTACACTGTTTGTGTTCTGCCGTGACGGAACAATAATAACTTTCTGTGCAACCTGGTCCTTGTCATAAGGAAAATAAACGGAAACTATTCGCCCTAAGGCTATCACCAGTGCGGGTTGATACGATACTTATTCAATGAATTGCGAAATGCTTACTTGAAACCTTTGGCGTCGAGTGCTCTCCTCATGCTGCCGGATATTTCGGTGGCGTATCTGACCGAGTAGAGGTGAGCGAACCGGCGGCTCACTTCGCCATCGCCAGCGCCGACGTCCACCAGAGCGCCGACGCTGACCTGAAGCCGGCCGTCGTTCCCGTTTAACTCGACCCCGGCCTTCGCGAGGAGCGAGCGCGCGTGCGATTCGGACAGCACAAACATAGAACCCCGCCCGAGCCACCTGAAGATACATTTCATATTTCTTGCTATAACAGACATATATTATAATATTTGCTTCGAGTATAAAGAAAACTTAATACCCACACATAATGTATTTACGACACACGGACCTGACTTTATAATAGCGAAATTGATCTATTCAAGTAAATGATAGAGCAACGTCGAAAATAAGGGTTAATGTGTAGCTAGTATGTAAAGGAGTAATTTCTTTATGATATATAATTGGTTGCAAAGAACAGGGTGTACCGTTTCGCTTCGTGAACCTCCTATACGCCATTACGTCCACGAAGCACGCTATTCCGTTGCAACTATTAATCTTATCTAAGTTAATTGTCGAAATAACAAAGTCCGCCCGACGCCGCTTCCAATTTAGCCGCGGCGACTTCCTCGAAAGTGGTCGCGGGCCGGTCGTCGCGGATGCGAGCAACAATAGCGCAATTATCCACTACCGTAGTTCGTGTGGCGGCGGAGGTTCGTCGGCTCGCAATTACCGAGGATAAAACACAAAGCGTGCTGCGGGCGATGGCGTATGGCGTTTAGCGTTCGACTGCGGCAAATTGTGCGCCCGCGGCGGCCGCCCGCGCGCTCCCCCCGCCCCCGGCCCGGCCCCCGCGCCGCCGCCGCGACGTCTTCATCGCGCCCCGGGCCCGGGCCGGCCGCGAAAGTGGATAATAAGTAGTAAATCCTGCACTCATTAGCTGAGAGCGAGCGTCGCAACGATCGATACGAATCGTCTTCTCCGAGTAAAGGGATAATCGACGCGAGGCCCGAGCTCTGTTATTAGCCGTTGTACCATATATCACGCGCGGCATTATCCGAGGCCCCTGGCGTCCGCGGTGCAATTACTGTGGCGCGAAAGGCGTACAGCGTTCCGTCACAATACCCCATTAGGTGACCCGCCAAACTATCCGACCGCTAGCTCTTATGCGACTCTACTCTACCGTCAACATTTTGATTTTAAAAACAGCTTAATCTAATCTTAAAAACGAGTGTATATTCGTTAAAAGTTATTATTTGCGAAATAATGTATGTATAATTATGTAGTTGTATCTTGGTGGCGATCCTATATGGCAAGGATCTCGTAAGTCGTTATCGGGTAAGTATTGCGCTGGCAGCTCGTTTGCGGGCTCGCGGCGGCGCGGCGCGGCGGCGGCGGCGGCGGCGGGGAGCTGCCGATTGATTGCTTTATTGTCCCGTTGGGCGACGCTGCCGACGCGCAATACATGATACATGAACCTGCCGCCGCCGCAACTAATGAGTGCCGGCACCGCGTAATTGTCACAGGCCACGACGCGAGCCGACCTGAGCTCGTGCGCACCGCTTCGTTCGACGACCGATTGAGTTACACGCAAAAACACCATGCGAATATAACATGAGTGTTTTACCGCCGTCCGGCACGCTCGGATTGATTTATAAGGTCCATAACCGACGCGATCGCCGTTCCGGTGAAATGGTAAAACTGCTATCGCTTTATAGAAATGGAATTTCAATAATGTCGAAGCAGTTTTACAAAGACGATGACGGCGCGTTCGGAATGTTAACTAGACGTGGCTCGGTCGCATCGAGACGGTAGAGTGTCTGTCGAATATTGTGGCACGGCAAGGGGTGACGCGTAAATCGAGTGAAGAGCGGTAGGTGGCTAGGCGGGTACCGGGTATCTATTTCAATGGGATGCGGTGGCTTGCAACAAGGAATCCGATGCGGTTATCGGGGACGGAGGTGAGAGATGCGTCGGCGGCGCGCGGGCGGCGGGGCTCGTATCGCGATTGCATCGGAGAGCAAACAAGCGGGCGGGGTGTCGCCCGGGCGTTCAAATCATATTACCCCCGGTCTCACCCCGCCGCCGCGCCGCACGCGTCATTTGAGTGTACGTTGCTATGGCGACGGCCCGGGCCGTGCATGATATTAGTCCGTGTGCGACTCATCTCCGGGCGTTTAAACTTAACGTGCCGCCCGCCGCGCGCGGGAAATTAAAACCGGCCCCGGACCGGAAGAAGCTCGGCCCGACGCCCGACGACCGACGCCCGACACGTACACCCATCCTCTGCCTCCCTCGGCCGATATCATGCAAACATTAGCTTATGAATGCTCTTATCGTTCCATCGCTATTACTTCCAATGAGATAGATATACACATATAAGCCACTAATCTACCAATTAATGTAACAAGTCATACGTTGGTTTTGAGTTAAGTGAAGCTCATGGAAAAAAATCCAATAAATGTATTCTACTAAACATATGTCTATAACTGTTACCTAAACGTATGCATTTTAGAGAGAAAAGTAGGTATATATTTTTTAAATGAATAAAATCGAATGTTTAAAGCTTCAAATCGTTATCGCATACCTTATGATAGACGTGCCCACATTGATTGTCTAAAGACCATTGTTATCACATCCCATAAAAGTATCTTAAGTTTTTCATATGAAAGGATGAAAGTAGTCGTTTAAGAAGTTACACGTAATCTAAGGGTAGGCGAAAAATGCACTTAAATAATATAGGAATAAATGTGTAACATCACAAAAACCATAGCAGTTAAGGAAAATAAACAAAACATTATTTACAGCACACATCGAAATAAGGAGCCGCATTCGAGACACTCGCAGGAGGAACCTCCCCTACGTATGTAGATACCTACACATTTGCTTTGCTCAAAGACATTGTCGCTTTCAGGCACCTCATTAGAGCGCGTCCCATGTGAGCCTACCCACCCCCACCCTCAGCGCCCCCACCCCCACTCACATACGAAGGAGAGCAATTCTTTTCCTCGCCTCGCAAACTTGGATGGATAATTACACTTAGGTAGCTACCAACGAACCCATTCGGCTTAATGTCTTTCGGGCGGTATATGAATTAGATAGCTATGTAGTATAAAGCAATTATCTTGGAGTTCTTTCTGAGATTAAAGTTTCTTGAACAGTTCTAATGCTCGACAACGGCATTTGTTACGTGACGAACTCGAAAACGGCTGATACCGAAACGCGGATAGTAAATAAGGCATTTCGTCCTATAAACTAGTCATATCGTCGCAAGGAGCTATTAGGGCACAATAAAAATCAAGTTGGATATCGTATAATCGAACTGTCACACAAACCGTTACGTGTCGCAGCCCCGAACGGCACTCGGCCTGCTATGGAACTATAAAAAGTGGATAGTAAAATGATATAAACAATGAGAGCAGGGCTAAAACGTTTTAGTGTTAAGAGTGGGCCCATAAACCGTTGACACGCACCCGTAAAATATTAACGATAGCTACAAGAAAAATGACGACTATCAATGTAGGTACCGATTTTCGGTCGCGCTACAAATAATGGCGGGGCCGAATTTATACGCGGACCCGAATTGCCCCGATTGAATATTTTACCAGGCCACGAATGCGTCCGGCGATATTTTTCTATTTCGCCGCCCATTTTTACTATCAATTGCTTAGTTTCCCCTTTAATATTATTCGTGCGACGTAGACAAAGAGCACCGTATAAACGCAAACGAGAGAGTTGTGATTGGTGCTGGATAGGCGGTTTTCTTTTATTTTGTTTTCATTTTCTATTCGCATGTGCGATTATTTTAATCGAATATCAACAGAATTGATAAGTATTTCATACAATACAAGAGGATGGATATTGTTAGGATATCATTTGTGAATTTAAAAAGATAAATATACGTAATTCCTGTTACCGGATAGGTATATGGGAATGAGCTCTAGAAAAGCGAGGTTTATGAACAAAGCGCATTGACGTGGGCCATAACTCGATCGTCGTCGAGGATTTCATCCTTGTTGGATCTCTAACGAGTCTAATCAGAATAACATAAAGGTAGCGTGTTGTATAAAACGGTCATCCAACGTTCCATCTTGAATTTTGAGTTATTATAATTGAAAACAGTTTATTATCGACAACATTATATGCTCCGCCAATTCTCCTATGTGAATTTGAAATATTTTGTTATAATGTTTCCAAATTGATGTAACATAGGTATTTAAATTTCTCTCCATGTATTTATTTATTGGAATCTCTCTTGTACCTCCCGCTGAAGGCTGAAACTATTTCGTTGAGTGTTTCGGGAACATAATAACCTTTAAAAGGTGTAAAGTCGCGTCGCAGTTGGATTTAAAATAACTTCTCGGAGGCGGATGGTTTATTGCTTATTGAGTAGGTCTGACGGAGCGGGCGGCCGAGGCATCGGAATCTCAGTCAATATCGGAATATACGTGGCGACATTGAAATTATCGCTCGGTGGGAGGCGCGCGTCGGTGCGGGCCGATGAGGCCGCGCGGACTAAAACAAAATGAGAATCGTTTGAAACAATGAGCATTGTCGCGATGTGTGCGCGGCAGTGCGCGGGCGCACCTCGTTAGCGGGCCGCGCGCCATTGGCCGCCGAGCGCGGGGCGGGGCCGGCGACAAACTGCGCGCACGCAAATAGCGCACCCGCACACAAATTAAAACAATAAAATGAAAGTAATAAAACAAAGTAAACGCCGAAGAGTACCCGCTATCGAGCCTTAACGGCCGAGCGGAGGCGACGCGGCTTCGATTTATTGAGTGAGCTGCTATCACCCCGTCGCCGTACGCCGCGATTCTGCGGATAATGCGCGCCACTTCTGGTCTGTGTCAAAACAAAACAAATATTGTGCTTTATACTATTGTAATCAATGTAATAAAGCCTTCAAACCAGCACGAAGTGTCTGCGAGAATTACTCTTCATCCTATTCATGAATCTCCAGATACATAATTCCATACCATAGTATATCATATCTCCTATAATACATTTAATGTAAAAGAAGTTACCTAATAGGGAAATTCCACTAGCAAATAAAATCTAAGAAAATTAAGCCAATTATAATTTTACGATAGTGAAGCGACACAAGTTACTACGAAATATGAGCTTTCAATACAGTTTATACCCTTTAATACATCGCCGTTTATAAATCATCATTAATTATTTAAAATAATAACTACATTTGCTGTTAATTTGGCATTGAAAACTTTGATTTTATTATATTTTAGTATAGATTATTTTATAAATGTCATGTAAAT
>DWUN01002498.1:0-13762 GCA_018249975.1 Passova gellias | reverse complement strand
CGGCGGGTGAATAGCGGGCTTCTCCCCCATGGGGGTCTTCTTTTTTTAGTTGGGGGTCGGTGTTGTTTGCGGGGGGGGGGGGGGGGGGGGGGGGGGGGGGGGGGGGGGGGGGGCAATTACGTGACGTCACCGCCGGTTTAACGACCCCATTACGGCACACCGTACGAATGAATGAATGCAAGGCGCGTGACGAGTGACGTTTTTGTTCGCCAATACGAGTACAAGTGGCCGCGGTGCAAGGTTGTCGCTTCTCGGCCGCGCGATAGGCGTGACGATCATTTTAATGTGGTCATTTTCCGGTCGCGACACTCGTTACAGCATTGGGAACGGGTGTGCTTTCATTATATCTATCTACAAGTTGACTCCGGCCTCGCGGTGCAGTGGTTAGAAATCCTGACTGTCGAACCGGCGTTCGCGGTTCGATTCCCGCAAAGTGCAAATATTTGTGTCGGGTACATTTGATTGTATGTTGTACATCATATGCGAAATATATATATACCGTAACATAAGCATTCTATTGTCTAATTTGGAATCAAATAGTCACGTGTTACAGTATACTAATTCGTAAGCACAAAGCGATATATTATCGCTTTCCAACAAAGAAACAACAACAACGACGTCGCTTTCCAACAACAACAACAACAACGACGTCGCTTTCCAACAAAGAATACATCCATTGATAATATTGTATACATTTTCACAATAACGAAGCTCGACCGACATTGTCTTTAACATTCAACCGTACAATAGATACAACCGTATGAAAGTAAAAGAACACGAATTTACTTTCAAGTTTGGCGACGTGGTCCGTAACACCGAAAAAATATCGAATAGAAAGAAAACCCTCGTTCTGGGGAAACGATCCAATGAGCCTTGCTCAAATAAACCAACTAAGTTGACGGATAGCGAGCGAGCGTCGAGTGAAATTTTAACAGATGGCCGTTAAACGGTCAGCGACCCGGGCCCGGCTTCGGATAGACGGGACGATATCGAAGCCGATCCCATTATCCGAGCACAACACAATGACACGATTATCGAGCCGGCGGTGCTCGGCTCGGAGACGGCGCGCATTGATTTCACGAAATCCCAACATCGCGGACTCGAAACGAACCGGGTCTCGCTCGACTCGGGCCCGGCCCATTCATCTCGTTTTCATGTACACACACAACACAACCGCTATTGCGATACGAAAGCGAGAGCGAAATTTACTCGGGCCCCGTGCACTACGCACAGCAACGCCACGTACCTCTACACTATCTACCTACCTACCTACCTATCCACACAAACTACCCGACGCCCCAAATGCGAAACGGAGACTAGATATCGACCGTCGACCAAAACGCGCTAATATGATAGATAATCGCGTCTATCGTGTTTACCCAACCTGACCGACACGTTAGTGGAACACGTCTAATCCGATGACGTCACACACCGACGTCACGATATGCGCTAAAAGGTTAAGAGGAACGCACACGGAACCGTCCGGTACGTTCACGTAAATAGAACAACATATCACGGTGCACACCATTCGGTAAGACATTAGCGAGCGCGTGAGAGACGTCTCGAAAACAAACGCGCACTGTAAATCCACATCACAAAGCTAAATCTAAATATAGCGGGCGCCGATATCAGCGGCTCGCCCTTGAACCAGTCGCACGGAAACATTTTATTATTATTACCGAGCTGTCGGCTAGCACGAGTATGTCGGGTCGACGACCCCACAACCACGTGTCTCCTTATCGACAACTATCTAACACGATTGTGGGTAAACAACGCGCCGAGATAAATGACTAATTCCACAACACTTGTTTATTTGAGCCATTCATAAATAATAATCAGCGTGGCGTCATAACGATTTCGACGACAATGACGGCGTTTGATTGCGACCGTGTTTTAAGTTTCCCCGCGGAGATACGCCCCGAGACCTCGATTGCACGAATGCATCGATTACTGCACATAATTGCACATGACACTCTCTTCATAATGTTCATATCAACCACCTACATAATACTTATAACCAATGATTACGTACAATGTACGTTGAACAAAAAAAAAACTATTTTTATATAGGTATGATACTATAATTTATTCTAACAAAAAATTGCACTAATATTTGTCTTCGCCGTCCTATACGATAACAACTAAAACAATACATTTAACGTAAATATGAAGTGACTTAAATAAAAGTTGAAAAGCCGACCACCAATCGAATACACAAAAGGTTTACGTACCTTCACGTGGTGACAGCGATTTGGGAAATCGAGACACTCGAGGCGAAAAGCGCTCTCCAGCGAGTCGATTAATTGCGTGGTGCCTTGACGGGCGGAAGACCAACCGCATCGTGGGAAGTGGGACAACGTTACGCAACCGGTATTTGTTCACCGGCCAACCTACACGGCGGGTACATCCTTACAAATGCGTACGACCTTGAATATGAACTCTAAAGTGTAAAGGAGGCACGTGCTCGATGCATTGTTTTATGGCGGCGCGCCGCGGAAAGGCAACACACAACGGACACGCCGGGAGGCGAACGTCGTAACGCATCGAAGGATCGCGATACGGTTTTGGAACAAAAAACATAGGGACACATTCACCACCCAGATAGCAATATTAGACGTTATTATACATGTAGTGTTTTTAACATTCTATTAAAAGTCACACATGTACAATACTTAGATATTGCATTAAAAAGAAAATTTTCAAGGCATAGTAAAGTGATCACGAGCAAAATGTGTAGTAAGTAACAACCAAAGTTCGGTTATTATAATATACCTATGACGGTTAATTAACCGTTATAGATGTCAAAACAATATTTTATAACGTTGAAACATGAATATTTTGGATACCTATTACGTATGCCGGTCTTACCGTAAATCTGCGGATTTTCAACGTCAGAGACGACGAACAAAGCGTCACTAAAGATTCCAGTTTTGTCAGACTTTTAAAAAATCGTATACAATGTGAAAAAGCTCAAAGGCCGCCTCTCGCGTTCGGCTGCCGGGGAAACGTGAGCCCTTTCAAACACCGCGCGCGGCTGGTGGATGGATAGCTGCTACACGTGTCACATGTCAAGTTCCATTCACGTTGATTCCGTCAAACGCACACACACACACACGCACACGTTCCGCCACCGCCACCGCCACCGACGCCGCCTCTACATAATGTATGTGCGGAAAGTGGAAGCGGCGAAATGACGTCGAAATCCCACGGTGCGGTGCGGTTCGCCTCCGGCCCGTTGCGGAGCCGAGAGAGATGAACAACGCACAAATCTCCGCTCTGGAATCCGGATAATATTTGCCTACACATCATACTTTCACTATCGCCGTACGCTTTCGTTTTTATATCCGCTAACTGCGGTGAACCGGGTTTTGTTATTTCTCGGCGATCGCTTTTTGTTTTTCCCTCCTTTTACTGGCGAACGGCGGCCGACACGCTGTGACGGCGAATAGTTGATAGAAATTTGGCTTTTTTTTTCTCTCTAAAGAACGCATTCCGCCCCTTACAGTTTCGTGAAAACAACAGATTCATCACGTAACACCGGGCAATGGTTTTTTTTCAACTTACGACAACAACAAATAGACTACCAGATCCCCATACAAAGAACGTTTGTGTACATTGTACATTGCGTATTCCGCAGCTTATATATGTTAAAACATAAGAAATTAATTGCAATAGTTTTGTAATGAACAAATAGTGACTTGTTCAATATTAGTGGGCCAGCGTGGATGATTGTGACCTCAACGCTTCTCATTCTAAAAGGAAATCCTTATCCGTTAATGGAACAATAAAAGGAATAATAAACACACATTAAATTGCATTCTAATATATATACATAGTCAAGGAATTTATAACATAAATTCATACTAATTCATGGAAACATTATTAATTTTATTGCATTCGAAACAGAAAATATAATCTCTATAACTCTCAGGAGAGACAGACTTGTTCATAGACAGGTCAGATTGAAGTGACAATTTCCAATTTTATTTACATATTTTTAAGACATTATTTTCCAAGAAAATACTAAATTATTTTATAAAATGACTAATCTTTTTTACCCGGCCCTGACGCTTGGCGTAACTCAAAGAATTCGTCAAATATTTTTTTTTTTAAATTAAAATTACTTTTATAAAATCATACTCGCCGAGTACAGGTCTCTAAGAGGATTTTATTAATAACCCAGTCGCCCGTCCTGAGAGTTTCGTTCACGACAAAATATTACTTAAAAAAAAACCTTTTGTTCTTCCTCCGACATAAAAGTATCTCCTGCATATTGACTTTTATAAAAATCTATTCTGAGGTTTCTATATGGAAACATAACCGGATAAATAGTCACAATTCCACTTATATTATCAATTTTGAGTATGGATATTATGGTTTTAAAATATTCAATTTTTAGAGCAAATAAAAATAAAGATGAATATCAAATTAACACTAAAAAAAATATCATGTTCATATGACATTACACTAATATATTTTAAAGGATTGTTTATTGGACACCGTCTTAATGGTAACTTGCAGTAATGATTTACAATAAAATGCCACATTATACAAAATCTGTTTATGTATCATTCATGAGATATATTCGACCAATGTCATAATCAATGTATCTATTTCACATCTTTAAGAACACTGGCATTTCACCAATGTCAAAGCACTGCATGATGGAATGTTAATCGAAACTTATCTATCTTAGGGGGTTTGGCTTACATGGTAATGGTATTAACTTTTTTTAACTCAATGTTTGCAATACTAACCGTTGATGTGATATTTCATATACATCATTGGAAGCCATTAATCTAGTTGTTAGCATGTTTGTATTCTATTGAAAATATAAAGTAATCTGATATTTCATAAAAACTTGCAGATTTCAAATTGCAATTAATATTTTTGAATGTGTCTTGAACAATATAATGAATTAAGGTCCTGATTACACCAATTGCTAACATGTAAAAGAAATGTAAGATTGCTGGATAAGAATTGTGTTCACTAGTATATTGGTTCAGAATACTTATTGAGCAATAAGTCCACCCTTGTAAAGCCTAGTTATGGGTACACCAATGAAAAGTAAATACAGACATAAGCAATTAAACAAGAGTAGGACTATAATGTAAGTCTTACACAAATAAAACCAATAATAACAGTATATGTTTAAATATTAGTCCTACAGAATTGTTATTAGATTATTTAACCATGATGGTCTAAGTCAACTCTGTATAATTATGGAATATATGAATAAAAGGTTAGATTACATAGGCGAACAGGTATTGCAAGTCTCGAGTAACTGACAGCTTGAGCCGTAAAACCTGGAAGCACAGGTCCGGATAGATCTACTCACAATTAGCTATATCTGTCTCAAACCATCCAATCTATGTGTGTTCATGTAAAGTGGATTTATGTCAGATCCAATATCAAAAAGTTTCCATAGTAACGATAACGCAGTCCAATTATATATCTTAATAAGCTCCAAATTTATAGCTTTTTTTGAGCTCAACTATTAAGCTTACAAAAGTACAATAATCTTTTAACAGGTATTTATGTTAAAGATGTTTCAGTAAAAAATGTGCTTAGAACTGATACTAAATCAGTTGATATACAAATATAATCAAAGACAATATGAGGAAATCTATACATTTAATTCACCACACTACTCTTAGAGTGAGTGAAACGTGGGCATTAAAGTTGAAAAAAAACAGCCGGCTAAAGTGTATACTTACTTGTCATTTTCTAAAAAGAAACCCAACATCAACAGTGGAATGATAAAATGGCTTATATAATAATAATTGAGAACAATTCTTAACTTAGTCATATGAGGCAGTTAAATAACTGTGTTACGGTAACCAGATAACTGATAAACATACATACATACACACTACATATTACTTGAATAGATACAAAACAAACAAATATGCTCAACCCACAAAATGTTTGTCCTGGATGGAAATTGAACCGACTACCTCCGGACTAGCAGTAAGACGTCTCAAACCGCTATAAGAAACGGTTCATCAATTTCATGATATGATAGTTGCTTGCTGACAACGGTCTATCATTCTACTAAATATATATTGATAACAATGTTTATAAACTACAAAGGTCTCACAAAAGATAGTTACGATGGGAAATTAAGAGATGAACGATTAATAAATTTTAATTAACTCACAATGGTATAATGATATTGACGTGTGAACAATTCTCATTTGAATTTGTAATGCATAATTGAAAACTATGCCTTAACAGTTGGTGAAGATTCAAGGGTAATCATTGAAATAGGTTAATATTTTATTACCGCTAAGTTTCACATTTGAGAGGGAGTGTTGTAAACAGTCACTGACACCCAGTGCCAATTAAGCTCTTTGTTGTATCTAAGGTACATGCTTTTATAGTGCTTCTTTACGGTCAATTTAGTTTTATATTATTACACTTATCATTAAGATTTTCATGTTGAATGCTTTGCAATACAATGTTGGTAAAAATTGTATTGATCCGGTACCATTGACTTTGCATTGAATCTCACAATAGACTCATTATATAAACATTATCAATATTAATTTATCAAACTCTTATTTGAATTTGATATCATGCAATATAAACAATATTCATATGTAATTAGCATTGTGATAATTTGTCATCTACAAAGGAGATAACCAACATTGAGTTCATTGGCCTAAACCTTTACAAAATTACCTAGTTACATACTGGGGTAGTGATATAGTGTTGTCAGTTAAGATAAAAGAATACAAGAGTAAGACTCACCGTTGAATTTCTATACGGAGTTCCTTGAGGGTTGTACGGTGGCATTGGTCTAGGAGGCCAGCCGGGGGCCGGGCCGTAGCCCGCCGGCGGTTGATCATAACTGTTAGGATAGCGGTGCGGCGGCGCCCCGCTTGACTGTAGCAACGAGTTGAGGGTCGGCGTCGGGCCCGGTGCCTGTGAAACCGCCTGGCCCGGAAAGAATCGTTGTTGAGGCGGCGGTCGCGGTTTACCGGGAAAACCGGGCCGCGCCGGATAGTAGGGATCCGCGCCCTCCGGGTACCTATATTGTCCATACTGGTCGGGCACCGGACGCTCGCCGGGCCGATCGTGGCCGGGCGCCTCGCCTGCGTCGCGCGGCTGCCCCGAATCGGCCGACATCGGCGACTTGCTCTTTGTGTTCACGACGCCATCGGGCGGAACGCGCCCGACGGTCTTGTCGGTGCCGTTTTGTAATAGAGCGTTTCTAGATTCACTGAGCTGTTCCGATGGATTTTGATCTACGTTCGGTTCGCTACGCTGAGACTCAGCCTGCGTCGCAGCCATGTTCGGCTGGTGGCGGCCGTCCCCGCTTACGCTCGCTCTGGCGATCGACCGGCTCGCTTACGTTACATCGAAAACGGGCGTCGGATTGCAAAACCGCGACGCGGACACTTCCATCACTAATAAGCCGTTTAACTTTGCACTAAATGTAACGCGAAACTGACGAAATATCGTTCACCGAAGCACACACATCGATCACATATCTACTCCATTGGCGTAAACGAGGTTATGGAAAAGGTTACATATCTAGCGGGCGCTTTTGTCATGTTCAAACGGAACATTTCATATCACTTGCACATTTGTAACACTTTGGACGCAATCACTTCTTCCAAAACTCATTCCTTATACCGCAAAACGTAATGATAATCAAAAACAGAACAATAGAATCACGAAACTTCCAAAATTATTAGCGTCCGCCATTAGCGGACTTGAAAATCTACGGCGCTTGTCGACGCTTTTGCCTATCTTCACATCGGTGACAGAAAAATAAAAATGTGAGCGCTATAGTATTATTGGAAGATAAATACCTTTAGATATACTTTTCTTTCATGAATATTTTGTTAAGTCTTACAAATTGAGCTACAAGCACCAAACATAAAATTAACCAAAAATTATCTGTGCATGTTTACATTTCCGTAATATTGCGACCACGTAGTAACTACAGTACTACCAACATCATAATCGAATATGACTTTTTCCGCTGGCGCCAACAAATTCGTTGCTAAGTTCAAGTTGCTTTAGGCTCAGATAAGTTATTCGAAAACAAAGGTTCCTGACAATTTATTTTGTATATGACACCTATATAAGAAATCTTACTAGTAAATCAATATGTAAATATTATTCAATTTGAAAATATCAAACAACCCATTCGATCATTTATATGACCGGTAGTAGTACCAATATTACACAAAGAGGTACTTTGACAGCACAGATAAAAAGAAAATGCGCGTTCATATAAATATTTCCTATTGCTTATTATATAGTTATTGTTATTTATAATTTGAATACCAAAAAAATATGTACATATTAAATAGGTAATACCTTTTATAGTAAAGTAAAAATGTAACATATCAATATTTAACCATTATCTTAATTGATACTTTAAACACAGCAAAGAATGAAATTTTATTTTTAAATATCAATTTCTAAAGGAGGCAACGAATTATTATGAAAGTCCATGCAAATGAATTTCAATATCATAAACTTAAGAATTAAGCTGTATGCATTAGTCCGTTAGGGCCTAAAGAAATGTTAATCAAATAAATTACTAATACTATCCGCTGCTAAAAGATTTTTCTGAATTTTTTTACCGCTGTGCACCTCAAAGCCCTGGGCATTTGTTATCATTATAACATTAGAAGCTTCAGCGCTAGTGCATGACTAGCAGGACTTGCAATTTTCCAAAACAAGAAAAGATTATCACTATCATATTCTTGTTCTTATCGGGCACAATAAAACACGAAACGCAAGTATATGTATGGTAACTTAGGATTCTTGGGTTTTACACCGCGTATTAGTTCAATTACTTTTTAACCGAAGTAGAAAAATGATAATAATACGATTTATATTGATACGATTTTCTGGACCTTAATAATCGTGCTCGCTGCCCCTGAGAAATGTGGCTTGATGTATTAGAATATGGGTGATATTCTTTAAATCGTAACATAACAATGACTAACAATGCTATTAAGCGGTAAGCGACAGTCCTGCAGGCGCAATCCTTCTTCGCAGGCGCAAGTTCTACACGCTTCTGCTGTATAACCGAAATCTGTCGAAGATTGTCTTAACGCTCTGTGCAGTCTAGCTATACAGAAAACGTTTTAGCTCAGATATAACTAAAGCCTGTGACTTCAAGGTGCGTATTTAGTCAACGTTGTACGTTTGCGGTTTGCAAGGACAGAGCTATTTGGGACTCGGTACTTTCTGCCTACCCCGTTCAGGACCTGGCGTGATGTTATGTATCTATGTATGTAATGCGACGACCAATGTAGGTAGGCAAACCGAATTTAAAAAAACAGATTGTACTGGGATCAATTCCATCAAAAAAATAAACTAAGCACTTAACGATTTATATTGAGAAATTCATCTGTTTAAATTTCACTTGCTTTTGGACTTTCTCTAGTTAATTTTTCTTATTTTCCTTGTATTCTTTTATGAATCGTTTCAAGAAATATATTAATTTCGCTACGTAAACCAGTTCTGTTACTTCTGTTTAACATTTTCGCAAATCGCAAGAGTATAAAAGGGGGATGAGGCTTTAGAGAGTAAGTAAGAAGAAATAAACCAAGTCTTAGTGGGTTTTTAAAACATATTTATTCGTTTTTGTTACATAGGAGTTTAAATTTTACAAGGATGCAAAAATATCATCTTCACCAATAATAAGTTAGGTACGATTTAATGTAATTTTGATAGCAATTTAGTGATTAGGTAATAAAATATATCGATTAATTCGTTGTTACCTTAATATAGCAAAGAAATAATTTTTTAATACACTTTAATTGTTACATTTATTCACAAAATGTTTTTACACAATCAGGAAGGGTAACAAGATGGTCCCAAAATATACATTTTGGAAGTTTAAATTATCATTATCACATTAGTTCATCAAATTGTTTACAAATTATAATCGTTAAGGTAAATAATAAAATCCATGAAACATATCTCGCTGACTCAGTAAACTCCCGAACGCAATTTTCCTACACATAATCTATAAGGAATAATTTTAAAATTTAAATTGAGCGAATGATTATAATACGCCGTCTATTTTCGATTAAATTTCTCATTCATACAACATAAACGTAATTGAAAAATCTATAAAAATCCTATAAAAAGTACACATAAATTAGTTATGGCATAAAAATTATATCTAAGTGTAACTATAAATCTCGAATAAAACTATGTAAGTACAGTGATCACGGCATAAATAGAACGAAACAATGCGATGACGGATCTAATAATTATTACACACCTAGTGAGAGTTGTAAGAGAGTTGTCACGAAGCTTTATTTTGTGCCGAACTGTACATCAACACGTCAGTAGTGAGTAACGTTAGATAGAAATCGGGTATTATTGAAACAGTTCAATTAATCGTTTAAACAAATCGTGAAATGTAAACGAGGAGTACATATATATACACAATTGTTCTTTGAATGGGAACGTTCGGAGGTGTGTTGAAACGCTTTGTATTATCACTCACGTAGGTACATCATTATGATAGAGTACGATATGCCACCAAAATTTACATTCCGTACACGTTAATACTGTAACAAGTCTCAGTGCTTCGTTCACTTACAACTATGAGGCGAATCGTTTCAATTTCACATAGAATTTTCATTTGGAAGTGAATCGTTCACCGTTGTCCGACACCTTTATTGCTCTGTCAATTGTTTTTTTTTCACTCGACTGGATCGTCTCGTACGGGAACTACATCAATCAGGAGGAGCCGAACTCGGCCATCCACGTGAGGTACTTCTGGATGTCGCCCTTCGACACGGACTTGTTGCACTTGGCGAGCGCCTCCATGAAGTCTTGCTTCGTGACCGGTAGGTCGAGCTCCTCCTTGGCAAGTTGCTTGATCTGTTCCGGTTTCAGGCCGGCGATTTTACGACGCATCGACATCATGGACGCGTCCCTGTAAAGTGTTGGAGTAATTATAACTCTGTTATAGGTCAGACACTGGCTGACGGAGGAGTTGAGAGTCTCCGAAACCGGCGTGTATGCATGAAGAGAGTGATGAATGTGGACGAAACGCATCAGGTTTGTAAGGACAGAGATATTTGGCACTCGGTGCGCCCTGCCTACCCCGTTAGTAACTAGCGTGATGGTATGTTGTTTAATAGAACATTATAAGGTTTTTTCCTTTTATGGCAACATGAGTATGGTAGCTTGAATATATGAATGTATGAATATATTTCATTAATCGATTAACTATTACAGAAAGCGAGTTTTATAATTTTCTCAATGATCAATGGCATCAAGAATTTCTATGTACCTAAATGTTTATATATTTTTTGTAGTATGTAAACCCCGGGAGTGGTAAATGAAAATATTGACATAACATGTGCAATACTGGGTACCGAACTCACTGTGTTGTATTGACTTACAATATTTCACTGAAATATATGATAATTCAAAACTATATAGCTTAAAGTGCGTAGAGAAAAAATATGGATTGAATTAATACATCTATACATACATAATATCACGTCAGGTCCTTAAAGGGGTAGGCAGAAAGCACCGCGTGCCAAATATCTCTGTCGTTGCAAACCAGACGCCCAATTCTGATATTGAATTAATAATTGCACCAAAATACTCTGCACGAACCTGCAGACGTTGGTGATATCGGCGCCCGAGTAGCCGTCCAGCTTCTTGGCGATGGCGCGCAGGTCCACGCCGGGGTCCAGCTTGACCTCGCGCAGGTTGATCAGCAGCAGCGCCTCGCGGCCCTCCTGCGTGGGCAGCGGGATGTAGATGCGCTTCTCCAGCCGCCGCCGGAGCGCCTCGTCGATGTCCCACGGGAAGTTCGTCGCCGCCAACACCATCACCACCTGCCGGAAGACACGTAGATTTTTGAAGTAGGCACGTCACAGATAATAGTGGAGAGTGTGATTTTGTATGTTGGCATGTTTGAGCGTAATCGAGTAGGTGTGTGTGCATGAATCTAATTACAATAGGTTATGGTAAGCAGTGGAGTACATTTCCATAAGTATTAATTTGGGTTCCAGTATATTTCTTACTGGTGTGTAATATATATTGCAGAAAATCGTAGAGCGGTGTCGGTGTGTGTGGACGGGGTGGGGGCGGGGGTGTGTCACCTTGGCGGGCTCGTCGGCGGCGGAGCCGAGCCCGTCCATCTGCACGAGCAGCTCGGACTTGACGCGGCGCGACGCCTCGTGCTCGCTGTCGGAGCCGCGGCGCGCGCACAGCGAGTCGATCTCGTCGATGAAGATCGTGCTCGGCGCGTAGTACCGCGCCTGCGACAGACAGACATTTGTATTCGTGCAAGTTATGCAAGCCGCAGACGGGGGATGCAGGATACTAAAATACTTTGAACACTTTTAACTAAATTTAATTTCTTAAACCTACGCTATGTTCGAACTGTGAACAGATTATATCTAAAACCTAACTACACGTTCGAAGTGGGAACATCTTGCGGCATGCGACATGCCTCATATGCACTTTCCTATTGAGTATAAAAATCACTGTGTGGAATTGTTCCAATTATTATTATTATTTATATTCTTAATACACCCATTAAAAAAAAATTGTATCTTAATGTTTGCTGCGACTAAGTCGATGCATCTTCCATCATGTCAATATAATAAATCCACTTGTATTTAAAAACCAAGATACTTCAAATGTTACGATGTAAAAACCCGTTATCTTAATATATGTGCAATGCTGGGTACCAGAGATACAGTTTTGTGTTTATTTTAAATTTCTTGCATGTGTATAAATCGTAATAAATTAGTAAAAATAATAATATAGTAATATAATAATAGTTGTTCCATTGTTAAATGTTTTATTTTTTAAATGTGTACGCCGTAAAAGGCAAAATATGGCTTGAACTTATAATCCTATAACACCTTTATAATATGTACTCATATTTGTGCAAATAAACGTCTTTGTCTTTGTCTTTGAGCACTCGATTTCTTAAAAGAGGACACGAGACGTGGAAACGTGAAAGCATAAAGTTTCCAACAACATGGATGTTAAATTGACCGCGACTACTAATACGATGCACACCTCGTTTGTCCCTTAACCACTCACATTATTGTTTAGACACTAAAAAGTAAATAAGCGTGACTGTTCTCGAAATTCCATTAAAAATCATCGAAATTTGAAATCTTTTTATGGCTGTAGGATTAGTATTAAAATTGTAACGCAGCAAAAAACGGACACCTCTCTGAATATTTCGGAGAAACAAGAGAGTCTGGATACGAGCCATGTACGGCGGTCAGCGCGAGTCCGTTAAGTACCCAGGAAACTACTTAATTTTGAGTGAACCTATGTAACCGTTATAAAAATATATTTCACTCTAAATGAACGTCGTACACATCACTGGCAAAATATGTCATGTTTGAAAATTATGGTATTTATATCTCCTCATTAAACTTAAACATGATGTATTCTTGCATAGATTTTTCGTTTTCTTTCATAGTCTTTAGTATATCTAATGGTTTCTTTTCATAAAAATACAATATTTGTAAAAAATAACTTCAAATCACCCTTAATTTTATATGCATCTATCCATATAAATAAACTTTATAATTTGTAGTAAAAAGCTGATACCTACCATTGTATTATTATAGCCGCTCTTTTTTATTTTGTCAAATACAGAATTTTATAAATAAAGTCTATAAAATCCAGTGACTATTAATACAATATCTCTTGTGTATATTATATTGAAAAGCATTTATTGACATTGAATATCATTATGTATCCTTATCATTAAAAGGTTAAATGATAA
>DWUN01002497.1:0-13764 GCA_018249975.1 Passova gellias | reverse complement strand
GTATCTTATGTCGTATAAGTCAAATATGTTAAAATTTAATTTAATTGAAATCTTTTTAATTCGTTGTTGTACGACCGGCTTGGACGAGGGAGTTCATTGAATTAATACAATATCATAATATGAAGTTATAAGTTGAGCTATATGGTTTTATCGGCGATGTTTCATTTAAAGCATGTAGTGTATGAGTATAGTTGTAAACAACAGTTATGTACAGTTTATGTACTGATGGAATAATGTAACCAAATATTGAAAAAATAAGCCCATAAACAATTGCTTTAACTTTTTAGGGACAACTGATAATATAAGGGGAAAATTTCGAATTCAATTTTTGTTCATATGACAATGCGGGCATGAATGATCGACTTTGTAATTAATAATTAATTAATTGACTGAGTGGGATCCGGTTACCGGCGAGTGTTGGAAAAGTAAACATCAATCAGGTTTTTTATTAAAGGTGGACCGATCCGTGCGAAGCAAAATGTCAACAGGTTTGGAAAAAATAAGGAAGAAAAACAAGCGGAATGCAAATAAAATTTAACTAAACTTGTTTTTTCGAACATGTTTACGGAGTTCGGCGCGAGGAATCTTCGAAACATCCGATTTTACCTGAAACAAGAAATAAAAGTGTTTACAAACATTGTTATCGTCGTAAAAAATATAACGTAATTGATCCAAACACTCAGTTCAGTTGCAAAGTGGATCTTATTTGGAAAACAGGATATTATTTCATTAATCTGATACATCAGTGTTGCCACAGACACTGATTATCAATATGTCCCCCAAAAAAACGTTTGCAGAAATGAAGTGTTTCTCAATAACAATAAGATAACTAAAAAAAACAATGTAATGGAAGTAATTGTTTTGAAAAGTAACAGTTAAAAAACATATTCGATTAAGTTTTAAGTCCCTAAAAACAATTTAAAAAATTTATAATGTTTTGAAAGGCCTAGTTGCAAACAGCTCCTAATTTTTGCATTTTATGAAGTAATTAGATGAGAAATACCACCCTAATCATCGCACAAAGAACTCATAAATTGAGTTTTCATCGAGTTTATGTCGAGTAATCCTGATAGAGGTGACGACTGGCACAAGACACGACTCGATTGAACATTGCGAATTTGTAACCAGAGATAACACGAAATTGTTATTGAGCTTCCTAGAAATAAGTATTTTTCAAGAGTCGATAGCCGACGAGGTCGGTCATGTCACGGAAATTGGTTTTGATATTTCATTCATTTCGGCGTGAAATCATTAGTAAATTAATGATATACTCGTACGAATGTAGAAACAAACACTACTTCAACTGTTTAGATGTGCACAACAAAGGTCTGACTCCTAAGCCTACACCTCAATGAAATGCTTCGCTATTAGCGCTGAAATGCGATCCAATCAATGAAACGAATTAAAACCGGTGGCTGGTCATTTTTCCAATTTCCAGACGAGATCTTAACGAACTTGCAAATGGATTCCAGCCGGCAAGCTAATTGGAAACTGCACCGGTGTCCCGATATTGCTTGTTTTCTTTTGAAGGCCCGATCGAAACTGGCTTCGTGGATATCGAGACGAGATTGAATACGTCATTTGGCTCTTCCACGCGCGCCGGCCGTTGGGCGGTCAATTGGAACGGTACTAAGAAATCTTCAAAAGAATATATAAAAATTGTCTAGAGAAATATTTATTTGTTACATTATTTTTTCAACCCAACATCTGTGGAGACGCAGCCGTTTTTATACCCCACTGCTGGGCACGGGTCTCACCCGTAGTTACAGGGGCCCGAGCCCTACTTCATTACGCCGGTCCACTGCCGAGATGCGGGTTAGCGACCAACTCGACCATCTTAAACCTGGAGCTGGAGCACTACGAGCAGAAACACTGAATAACGTAACAGTGCATTCGCAGTGAAAGGTCAGGTCACCTCACCACTAAACCGGGTCAATTAATCGTGAAGTCAATTAATATTTCAAATCCAAAAATGTATTAGCAACTTCCGATGAGAGGTAATCTACAATCGCTAATTGCAACCTGGCTCCGACAGCCGCTGTGCGCTAACGTCGTTTATGTGTTAACGACAATTTATTAGAAATGAGATAAAACATATACTGTACAGCTTCATACCTAACTTTTATATTTATCCTTTAGGAAAATATTAACATACTCGTAGGTACTATTACTAACTTCAGAAATATCAGTAGGATTAAAAAAATATATTTTTCGTAATATGATAATGTGGTAAGTGATATAATATGTTTGATATGGTAATTCACAACAGAACATATTTAAGACAGTACATAGGATTTCCTTGAATGTTTAGATATGTACAGAATTAAGAAAACATTGAGCGGCATTTAATAAACCTAGTAAACAACCCGTAGGAGATTCAAACAATAGGTCAATACGATTATTTAAAAAAATCTTAAAAATACTTCATATCGTTATAATCTCACCTGTTCCGTCCAAAACAAAAAAAAAACAGAATGTTCTAATTTCAAATCACAAGAATCGAAATCCTGTACCAAATTGGGCATTGCAAGTGTGAACCACTTGTCATCGTCAGGAATTTCATTCATCACGAGTCAGAGCAGCCTAGTTTCCAGTCTCAAAGGGCAGCTCCTTGGCTGCGCCGCGCCGGTGTAATCAATTCACATCACCTACTCGTATGTACATACTAGGTCTTATGTAGGAATCGTATGCATAGGAACTTGTTTGACAGTTAACTAGGAAACGGACGGGAGCGAAGTGACGCGGCTATCTTACAATGGTTAGGTCATAGATATAAATCAATAATACAAAGGGTTCCTTCATTAAGAATTCTCAATTACATAGTGCCTCAACGTTACACAAATAAGGATCAAATCAAATCAAGGATCCGATCAGTAGCACATTTTTATTTTATTTCAAAGCTGCAGTTGAAGCTTCTTTAAAGTTGATTTAATAAAACTGATTAGTTATCTTAAGGCACGCAGACCGCGAATAACCTAATGGTTACAGAAACTAGTTAAAACTAGTTTCTGTATACTGGAATACGAAGCCGTTTCCTTGTACTTGTTACCGTCTATACATCATTCTGTTAATAGTAGAATACGGTGTGGAGCTGCAGAGTGCCTTTTTAGACCTCGTAGGCCATAAAGCCTTCAGGATGGTTCTATTGAAGACGGAAAGCGTAGGTATTTTATCCATTCGCTTATTAATCTGATGTAAATACTCGCGCTAAACATTATACAAGATATGGAATCTCTCGATCCTTTGCTGGTAATTGCTGCCGTTTATGGAAAAATTTAAAAGAAAATTCCGAGGTTTTTCCAAATTTCAACGACCTAAGAGATTTGAGAATTCCACTCACTCCTGTGGGAATTTGGGGCGCTCCTGCAGAGCGAGCTATACTTTATTCGAGAATTTCAGTACATTTGAGTGAACCTTGCTTTTCATCGAATCAAAATTTCCAAATAGGATCTGAATAGTGTTTATTTTAGTCATCATTAGTAGACCGATGTAATGACTTGATTTTCAAATTCCGGATTTCGTATTTCATATTGTGACTCAGTAATGACTTTTCAAAATTACGTGGATTTTATAAACTAAGAAAGGAAACCGGCACCCTTAAAATTTGTATGATGTTGTTTGAGATATGTGAAGTTTGGCGATTCATACGCGGACAGCGCGGGAGACTATGGCCTGAAACCTGCACAAGTGGCGCGTGTCCCGCAAAGGAACAATAATAAAGTGGGAAAAAATGGTCTTTTATCGTGCACTTTTTAAGTTTTAACCTGGTTTAGATTTGGCTGTAGACTATGCTCTAACAACGGAACAACTTTACGGAACAATTCTGTTAGTACTGTTGTATAGCAAACGTCTTCGAACACGTAAGTCGCTCGAGTTCCCCTCGGTAGTAACGCATCTTGACCTAATTGAGCCTGAACGTTAGTCTACGGCCTGTAAAGAACACTCAACATCGGTAGCGGCGCATAACTGTCTAATTCTACATGTCCCATGTAAACTGAGCAAGTACACATGTAGACATTGGAAACATGTGATGTTTTAATCAGCACTTTTGTCGCTGGCCTCTTGGACCGGCGCTTAGAGACCCTGACTGACAAGCGAAGGTCGCGGGTTTGATTCCCGGCCGGGACAAACATTTGCTTGATGTATTTTTAACAACAGTCCGGTTACTATATTGCCTAATTTGGAATCGGAAAGCCGTGTATTCAATTTTACCAATTATCATTTTTATATTACATATTTGAGAATCGCACGGCTTATAGCGAGAAATCACGGAAAGTTCTCTGAATATTCTGTTGTATACCTAACGTGACTCCACTAACAGCGAGTGTTTTGAACCGTGTTCTTGTAAGTTTGCCGCGATGTGCCTTCTAGAAAGAAAGAAAGTTGCACTCCCCGGAACAAGCCAACAAACACTAATTTAATGTCAATTCTGCAGTTCTACGTGATAGCAGTGCCATCCACACAGCGTGCGCCGTGCTTCTCCGAGACCACTTAATTCACCCTGACGCGTAACAATAATACTTAGCATACCGGTTGTATTATCTAAAGATATACATATATTCGCGGGCCTCGTTGAAGCCCAGAGTTGCAATACTTAGCCGCACTTAGTGTCACGACGTAAATCCGACACGAGAGGAGCTCCCAGTAACTTAAGAGTAAAATGGAACCGGCGAGTGGGGCGCTGGTAAATTAAATTGGGGACCCCTGCCCGGCCCATGACCTTATTAAATGAAGATTGCTCCAGTGATATATAGCTACCTGCGTACATATAACCGTTTAGTTAAATTCAAATTGAAATTGTTTTATTCATTACAGGGTACATACATACACTCAATGAAGGTTATGTTTTAAGTCATCTTACTACGGCTTTGTGTGCCCTTCAGGCTATAGTTGACCGGGAGAAAAAAGCCGGAGAAATAAAAACCGGCCAAGTGCGAGTCGGACTCGCGCACCGAGGGTTCCGTACAAACCTGTAGGTATATATTCGTAAAAACTAAACATTTACAGTTTTCGCAATTTTTCCTTTATCTGTGCTATTAGATGTTGCTTCGTACCAAATTTCAAGATTCTGAGTACACGGGAAGTACCCTGTATGTTTTGTTGTCCTTGCGAGTGTCGAAAATTTGCGACATAATCGGCTGTATCTTTTAACTGCGTTGGCTTAAAAGTTTGATTTTTTCACAGCTCCAAGGAGCCGTAGTCTTGAGTATTTGGCATAAATTTCAACTTAATACGTCCACGCATTCCTGAGAAAAAAGGTCTTGACAGACGGACGGACGGACGAACAACAAAGTGAGCCTATAAGGGGTCCGTTTTTTCTCTTTTGAATAACAAAAAATGCTAACGAAACTAGCCATGTTGCAGTATGGCTTTAGTCTGATAAAGAACGCACGTGACAGCTATCGTGTGTGTCAAAATCAGCCCGCTGTCAGTCAGTCAGTTTTTGATAAAATCTCTTTCATGTATAAATTATATTGTCTTTTATCAACGCTTTGCTATATTTTTTACTGAAACACATTTATAAATCTATAAATACTTACAAGTCCTTATGTGCGGTCGTTAAGTCACGCTCTATTTAAATTTAATACACAAAGCTGAGTGGGAACCGTTCGTTGTAGCCACCGTGATCACCCACACCCACACCTCGTTAGGTTTAGGACTTATAAATGCAGGAAAATTACATTTACACAAAAATCCGCAGTCCAAAATTATACACAATAAAATCACCGTGGCTACGCGTATTTTTTGCATCCATTTGACGATCTCTGTGAATTCTCCGTGAGGTTTTTTAAATAGGCTTTCACTTGACCTTGATCTTATCCGATACACACCGGTAAAACGTCACTCTTTGGCAGTTTGCAACAGAAACTAGTCTGACGAGATACTATGCGTCTCGTTTATGAACTGAGTCATAGACTTATGAATATCGTCTATTTGAGCGAAGTACGCTATCATATTCCTATGCCAATATAAGAGTATATGAGAGCACTTATTTTATCTTTCGAGGCAATAATGCAGGGTTCGTCGTTATTTATAGATTCAAGGGCTCAAAATTATACGAACGTTTTTCATCAGGGATGCGCAAATTGGTTTAAAATGGAAATTTCGACTCTGAATTGGGTGTAACAAGGTAAAAAATCGCCAGCACGCTACCTGTTCGAAACGTTTGCATTTAATAGCATTATCCGGGCAAATTGAAACACGAATGCGAGTTGCTGCCGGCGTTCGCGCACAATAACGCCCTCGACGTTGAAAGGTACACGTGTTCCGATATCGAATGTTACAGGGAATTGTTCCTGCGAAGTGCCTCGGTACCTTTGTTGCACCTTTGCCATCGTATTATCATTTGAAATAGTACACATTTCTAACTATAACCCCTATTGCAAAGTTAGGTTAATATATCAAAGCAACAAAGGACATGTAGTTACGACAACGTATGCTAATCTCAATTTTAAAATTATTTAGGGAGGTGGTTCGTGTACCTATATACGGTTCGCCCGGAGAAGCCACATATTTTCCATGAAATGATTGTTACTACAATTTTGTTGTTCGGTTTGAAGCGTATGGATGCCGGTCTACGTGTATATTAGTCGGTGGATACTAACGAATACTAACTGCAATCGTACTTACAAACACTAACTGGACTAATATTACTAACAGTCCCGTTCCTGCAGTTCTGTTACTAATGAATACCACTATTGGAATTCCCACTAACAGACCCATTCCTACAGCCATATCGGGACGTAAGCGGTGTTCAGCTTTTAGATGGGCGGCTTCATTTAATTATTATCTTTATTGAATACGTTTTAGAAGCAAGTCTACAAAATGCATCCACGTGCGCCGTCTGCACTTCGTCGTAAAAGTATTTCGCAAATAAATCCCGGAAACCATTCCAAATAGAAACAACGCTTTTATTCGTATAGAAGGAAGATATTATTTCGCGCGAGCGCTTCTTTCTTGCGGATTACCGGGAGAGGGCGGGGGCTGCGGCGAGAATAGATACACCACAACGCGTAATGGAATATCCGTTGAATTATATGAACGTTTCGGTTTGAACAGGTGAAATGACCTGGATCCCGATGATGGATTTGAAGGGATACATCCGGCATTTGTCTCGGTGTAGGCAGCCGAGCTCGTGCTTTATAATGAGGCACGCAGTGAGTGATATTTGAAGTAACCGAAATTGATGTCAAATATAAATAAGATTTCAGTACTCGTTGAAGTAATATAGAAATTCAATTGTCTAACCCGAAGTACCGTTAACGTAGTTAAACAGTTACTTATCTTTTTTATCTTCTAACTCGGTTTATCGGAATACCGGCCATAATTTAGTTACGGCTTCGTCTTAACTCACGAAAGGCTTCTCGGGATCAATTAGGGAATTCGAATACGAGTCAAATTCGTTTTAAAGTTACATTACTAAGTCACCAGGTGTTCCCAACTTTCGGGTCGAACTGACCGCTTGACCTTAGTTTACAACTGAATTTAGTTCGTGTCCAAATTAGTTTTTGGTCGATCCGGCGTCGAGTATCGGCGGATTGACCGAGATGAGTTTTGTTTCTGCTCCATTTGTTACAGAATATATCAGGCGTTATGTAGCAATTAAAAAACGATAGAATATTAAAAAGCAACTTCATACAAATTCATTATTGGTTGCCGAGACACCGTCTGTTTAGATAGATGAAAATACATCGCATCAATATCAAAACCGTAACTCGATTTAAGTTTGCGGAATTTTCTTGAAAATTTGAAAAATCATTTTAGTCGTCACTATCTTTTTTAATTAAAAACAATTTGCTCGTGCCCTCGCGTGTCCTCTCGTTACGGTTATGTTTAACGGCCGCGTCAGCGAACTGAACTAAACACAAATCGCTTTAACTAGTCTGTGAACTTCGGCAACATAACCGCGGAGTCATCTCTCGCTCGAGGTTCAAGTGGTTGCGGTCACAAGAAGCGACAACGGTGTAACGGTATCGCCCGGATCGACGATAACAAACTTGCGGCGAGTCGATCCTGGCCGGCCGCTAACAGCGATACATGCAAAAAGCCATTGACAAAAAGCTTGGGAGCTTTGAAGACATTCTCAGAGTAGCGATTTTGCGATCGACAAATCTAATCCGCTAGTCGACATAAGCGTAATGCCAGTTTGCTCGTGTTAAATTAAAAACAAAACAGACTACATAAATCGGTACTCCTCAAAAAGGCTATATCGGTAGATCGAGCTGTCACTGATAAAATAATAATACTACTAAAACTATGCGGAACAAAGGTTTATAGTGTGTCGATAAAGGTTAGTTTTTAATACTTTACGGATCTCAATATTTCATAGGCTACTGTGAAATGGCTTTATGTGTCTAAGCACATGACACGCTCTCAATTTTTTTCTTATTAGTCTTTAGTATGAGCTACAGAATACAACGAGGAGTATTAGTAAACTTTCCACACTTAAACGTTTTTAAATTCTCGACGATTTATAAGATCGGATGCCCACTAATTACAATGTTACATTTACATAATACGCAGCTTACAAAGTCGCAGACGCAAAATCGTGTTGAAGCAACACACCCTTTTAATCAAGTTATACGCTTGAACTATCCGAGCCTCGGAGTTGGCGACGAGGGTCGTGGCGGCTGGCATCGGAACAATAGCGAGGGGTTCTATGAAAAGCCCAATTCCCATGGCTTAATTGATGAGCGGTAGTGTCAATTAATTAGAATGCTATCCATAACCGCTTATGTGCGGGACGTTTTTATGATTACAAATTGTAAGAACTCGAGATGGATGATCAGGTTCCATGTGGTACTCGCAGTCCATGCGGTACTGCAAGTGCTCTTCGAGAAAGGCGTGAAAAGAGCTCGCCTTTGAAGCCGACAACGCATCGGCGACTCGTATGATGTTGCACATGTTCGTAGACGAAGGTCTGTCTGCCTTTTTGCTAAATTCAATTTTTTTTATTAATTATATAGCACAAACATACACTCAATGAAGGTCACGTTTTAGTCATCGAACTTCGGCTTCGTGTGCCCTTCGGGCTATAGTAGACTGGTAGAAAAAAGCCGGATTAAATGAATAAAAAAGGTAGATAAGTGCTCGAGTACAGCATCGTCGAGTATCACTCTCAATTTCCTTCACTTCTGAAACCAGTTGTGCTCATTATACATTAATCCCCATTTTCATTCGTAGTGCGGCGCTCTACTGCACTTATCAACATTACCGGGTTTACGTTTTGATAAGAGAACTAAGAATTGGCGCAGGCAGCGAAGCTAACGGCCGCACGGCAAAATGACATCCGCTGCAATCGTAATTAGTTATGAAATCGCGTGAAATGAACACCATATTTAGTAAATAAGAAAGTAGGCGCTACACCTACTTCAACGCACATAATATATACGCGATCTTACCGCTGAGAGGAACCACGGGATTTAATTTGAATCTGCAATTTCAACGACTCGTTGGTAATGAATATTTATAGTGTTCTGTGAGGTTGGACGGCCTTCTATCTCATTTGCTGCAGTTTTAATGTTAAAGTACTAAGGAGCATCGAATATAAGAACGACAATACTGTAGTGCAATACACAAAGATGTTGTTACTGTAGGTAGCGATAACTCTTATGTCGATATCATCCAGACATGCCTTTCTTAATCCTAATCCATGTTTCGCATCAAAACGGTCATTAAACTCAAATCACTTTTTGAAAATGTCTCCGTTATTTATCCTTCATTTAACTGGAATATTTTATGTGAGATCATCAGATACATCAATATACATGTACGTATTAGTAGAGACATGACTATGTTAGAATCGAAGCCTAAACATATATCGAGACCTTGAAAATATTGAAATGAAAGCCTGCGGAGAGATTATACGTAACGATACGCAAACTTGCGATGCGCCCAACGGCCGTGAAATTACGACTGAGACTTAGCCTCCGTTATAATAACGATTTCAAGAGTTACGCGTGCTCCCGGGAGGCGGCGGGATCACATCGGGAATATTAATAGTGTGTTCTCTAAAATGTTTACATACATTATGTTTCGTTCAAATATTACACAAGATTGAAATATTACAGAGAAACGGGTATTAATGAACCAGTTAAGGCCTGGTGGATTGTAAAGATTACAATGTAAAGAATAAGTGATAACGTTTGCATTTATGACTCAAATATATTAAGTACCTAATGTGAAAATGTCATTAAATTTTATAAATTGAATTAAAATGTCACATATTAAAGAAATACACTATTGTACCTTGCTGAATAAAACGGAACGGACTCAACATCGCAGCGTTAAATATAATCAAAACAAAATTTATCTACCGTCTATACAAACGCTGCATGCTCATTGCAACCGCAACATGCAGTTTGTAGAAACGACAAAATATTTTAAACTAAGTTAATGCTATTAAGTCTATTAACACATTACACTCAGAGCACGTTCCAGCAGGCGAGATGCAGCCATCATCGGCGGGGAGCCATTACGAGGCATTGAGCTCCTTCCGCCAGAACTAAGATCTACCGCCGCATATATTCTAGTTTTCTTTAATAACTAACCATTAACTGGCCGTAACGGAAACCGGTAGCACAGAGTAATGAAGACAGGAAGCATATTTACTCATTTGCTAAAAACCTCAAACGGACACAGAATAAATAATTAAGTAAACTTGAATGGACTGTCCAGATATGAGGTACGTCTGCGTGAGTAGCGAGTACAACGTGAGTAGGCATATCTACTGGGAGTGAAACCATATGTTAAAACGAAACAAAACATCGCATGGAATTTTTGTCTACAGGCGGCGAGCAACACATGAACATTTAAAATCCTCTACAATAAAACAAAAGGTTTTCTAAAAAAACATGAAATTCGTTAATTTTGAAAATTGCATTAATCGAGACCTGTAAAAATCAAAATTTTCGTCTAATTTATGTTTAAATCATCATCAAAACTTCTGTCATTCCATTGCTGGAAATGTCTGCTCAGAATGAGATAAGGAAAATGATTCAAAATGCATCAATAACAGCATCTAAGTCCTACGTTACACGATGAGGATAACTGGATGTTAAAGTTTGTTCGAGTGACATCATCAGGTCGCGTACGTCAAACTATCTTGTCAAAGTATTAATATACCTACTCACAGTTTATGTTACCGGAGAAGTAATAATTATATCTTGAAACATCCAACACACGTTCATCCGGTTCAAACTAGACAAAGTCTGGATTTGAACCCGGACCGAAGTGCGAGACTGAATTTCATACCACTGAACTATAACTACTTTTTTTACTTTTACTGATCATATTAAATAGATGTTATCTTCCGGCTTTCAACTCGTATAACCCGCTTCCTTACAAACAAGGGTGGATAACTATGTCGACTCGCGCGGAAGATTCACAATCCCGACGCAGGCGTGCTACAGTGGATGCTACTCATGAATGTTGCATTCAAACCAATGGGGAATGCCCTAATGCACCAGGACACCCCTAATGAAGAGTGGAACCTTATACACAGAGGCGTAAGCTCGGTTTCTCCTTGACTGCACGGTCGCAAACCAACTTGCAAAGTGTATTGGAGTATTGTGATAAATGGGACTACGGCTGGAGCTTCACAATGCAAAATGTTTCTTAGGGCGTAAGTAATAGAGTTCGCAGTAAAGGCACGCTCTACCTTAGTCCTCGGAGACACTGGAAGCATATACACGCCATATTACAGTTTTGCTGATTGTCCTCGTAGAATTTATGACAAATTGTTACTATTAAATAAAAAAACTTTAATGTTAAATCGAATAATTCAGTGAGTTAATGACGTCATCCATGCAAGTGCTGACCGCGCGAAGATTCGCCAACTGTACAGGCCGCATGCGATCTGTAACCGGGAAAAGGCTACGAGGCCAATGTTAGCTTTTTTACGTACTGTAAATTAAAATCATTAAAATTGCTTAAACATGACCAATAAAATTGCTTAAGTTGTGACAAAAGTCGATTAAAAATAAAACAAAGGGCAATTGTCTAATCCGATGAGCGCCGTTAGCACGAGCGGTCTTTGCCGGTTAATAGCCGATTACGGCGATGTACCCGAATGTAACGCCATTAGCCGCATTGCTTCAGCTTTGCACGGATTTACATAAACGCCTGCTTGCGTACCATATGTATATCCACTAGATATGCATACATGTATGTATAATGTCCCCCTATCCTAAAGCGGTGAGTGGAAGTTAATTCTTTTCATGGCCTGCGATCCTTGAACCATTATTTCGGCTCTTCAATTTTCGTCGACGCGATTGTACTACTATCAAAGGTTTTTTTGACCTGACCTTTTAGGACATTTCAGAGTATGCCTCCCTAACTTTACAACTCTCGTTGAGATCACATTGAGCCAACAGATTCGACAGAAAGAAAAAAGGTTAGTATATGTTAAATAAACTCTGCAATGAATTATGCAAAGAATATTAAAACTATTTTAGAACACGATGTCATAATGAAAGGGACATACTCGCCCTTCTCGTAGCGAGCCGCGGTCACTACTTTACGTTTGAAAAGGATTTCTTTTGTACTTGGAACGTACATAATTATCATAGAATAACGTCTGATTTGAAGAAAATATGAAAATCGCTTTAGATTACGTAATAATTGATAGAATACAATGAAATCTATTATTTTTCCAAGGACTATCGAGAGACAACGGAGCGTCGCCGGCCGTGGCGCAAGCCATTTAAAAGTCGATCTCCATTAAAGTTCTAAGTGCCGACACAACACCGATGTACAAGAACGTTACTGGTTACGACAATTACACAAATTGTTTATCATTTTATGTTTTAACTTAAATCCTAACAAGGGACACGATGATGTCCGTAGTATTGTTACATTTGGTAGCAATATACTAATAGTAGTAGTGAAAAACGCCAACTTAAAATATCTTCACCAAGTGAAAATAGCTTTAGACGAGTGCACGACAATCTACTATCTCGATTTGCGGAATTATACAGCATGACAACAAGGTGACAAGATCTACAAGATGACATTTTCTGTAAGAATTCTGAAATATTTTTTTTTATTAAATTTATTTTTCTATCAACATCAAAACATGTAGAGTATTGTTAGAAAATATGTATCGCTGTTAAACAAACTCTTCAGTTCGAAACTTTTTTATTTTATAGCTCGCGTTGCTAATTTATTTATATACTTACTTATATTTGTAAGAATACATTTGTAACGTGTGCCCGGTGCATGGCAATAGGTTCACCGCCTATTCCATCGTGGGACTTAAACGTAACTGGTGAAATGTGGGGGCGTACTACACTCCCCTGCCTACCCCGTCGGGGATTACAGGCGTGATGTTACGTTTTGTAAGAATACAGTTTATCGGCTACTAATTAATAAACACATTTTTTATTTATTTTAGTGCACTTTAACTTTATTAAAGAAGGCTTAGCGATTCGGAAAGGTAACCGGAAATAGCATGAACCTCCTGAAACATATGTACTCGGCATGCGATCGCCGCGCGAGCCGCCCACTGCACGCCCCTCGATCGAGTGCCTATTGTCTTGCGTGAGGCATTAGCATTACAGTCGATGACGTTATTCCGGTTAGCGGCTGCGTAGGTTTACTCTGCCAAGACTGGCACGAGTTATGGGTGCAATTTATTGTTAGTTACCAACATTAAGGCTCAATTCTCACATGGTGTAAAATGGCTTAAAATCTTAATCTATACTAATATTATAAAGCTGAAGAGTTTGTTTGTTTGTTTGTTTGTTTGTTTGTTTGTTTGTTTGT
>DWUN01002496.1:0-13766 GCA_018249975.1 Passova gellias | reverse complement strand
TGCCTAATTTGGAATCGGATAGCCGTGCGTGAATATTTCCCCAGTTATTATTATTGAGTCGCTATCGAGTACCTACTGAGTATACACCTACAGATGTTAGTATAACATATGGTCGTGCCGTGACAATACAGGTAGGTGACATTACGGTGCCTAGTGTAAAGTGGTCGATGAATATTGCACGAGATGTCGTCGCGTCTGCGTCACGCGTGCCCTGCGGCGTCATCCGCTTTGTTACCGACTCCAACATCGTGTGTCACAATACAAACAATACACCCTCAATGTATTCCATGTACCTTACCTGTATTGTTTATACCCAATATGTTTTGTCGTCGTACATCAGCTTCACTGTCGTTTATCTAATAGTTTCATTTATTCTAAGATCTTTTAGATAAATATGCTATGTCGTAGACCATATTATGAGTTAGCGTATAATAAAATGAAAAAAAAATTAATACTTGACGATATGGAATGTATTTTTTATAGAACACAGTTATTGTGTCTGTCTGTGTGTGGAACCATTCGATCTTAACGAAGATGAGCGCGATCTGTTTCACATTGAAGTAATTTTAAGATTGTTCTCACATTTAAACAATGCTATATCCTGAGATAACAGGACAGGTGTGTTATTAGCGTCACAGCATCAAAGGATGATGACTATACAAAAGTCTGTGTATCCAGTATTTCTAATATCGAAATATTCCAGGTACATATGACGTAGCGTCTCTCTAGCGCGCTTCGTTTCAGCATCCGCTCGCTTTGTAACATTCTCGCATAGCATTCCACCCTTTGTCGCTATCATCATACAGATTTAATTACCTTCATAGACACGGGTATACCTACCCGCAAAATGTACATATGAATTCGAAGTTCGAACAATATCTTTACTACTTTTGCAGCGATGTTTCGCAGATCGAAAATTTTGTAATTGGCGCCTAGACTATAAAACAATATTAAACGCCGTATTATCAGTATCGTTAATCCTGTTAGACATATTCGTGTGTAATAAGACACCTGTATTAATTGTTATAATATTATTTCCTATCAAGAAAATCCTAATTAGAGAAGTATGAGCTTCGACCAAACGCAACTCCGAATCCAAGTCTAGATCCACAGTGATGTATAAGCCACTTACGCTATCGGTGCAAACGGAAAGTGAATAACATTCATTAATAAAAACCGATTGTACCCGTCCATGTATGATAACATCACTGAACGTCAAAGCGTTAGCCCCTTTAGTTAATTCCCGTCTAGTTTGAGCAATGGCCGTTGCAATGCTCAGTTAATGCGCAATCTATCCGACATATGCCTAACAGTAATTGGATAGGAGAGTAGGCACAGCGAACACAAAGGGCTGTGAGCGGTATGTTGCTACAATCAAATTAAATGCTTTAATTATTGTTCCGAGTACTAGGTATAGCGACTGCCTACATCTATCGCACTAAATACTGGAATATACGTGCAATATTATTTTATATGGTATCAGATTAATCATACCTAACAGTGTTTTGATATACTTATTATCTCAGAGGCAATATGTTTTAAGCTATAACAGGCTAAATTACTTACATAAAACATTGTACCTGCTTAAAATGCTATATGTATAATTAAGCAAGCGTTAAAATGTGGTGTTTTAGTCGGTCCGCGTCGGCGTATACTCAAGTCACCCGCAAAATTACGTTACTAATTGACTAAAACACGCGACGCTCACACCAGCAAGGAATAATTAATTGAGCGCGGGCGCGGGGCGAGCGGGGTGGAGGGGGCCATCTGCGCGGTAACTCTTACATCAGTACACCGATAATGGCACAAATTAGCCAGGGAAGTGGCAGGAGGAGCGCTCGGGGTGGCAAGGGGGCGCTAAGCCGGAACATCCCAGAGCGCAGATTACCGCTTGCTTTTGTAATTAACCGGAGCGACGGGCGGCTTCCAAATCCATTTCTGTGTTACATTTTCATTTGTGGCGCTCTCTCGTACCCGCTCGCGAGGATTATTCGCTCAACTCGAACCCCGTTTCCTGTTATTGTGCGAATTTATCTACTCCGCCGTGACATCATCGGATCGCCCGTTTGCGCTGTGATCGATGTGATAATTCCATCGCGCCTCCCGAAAAAAATCTTATTCGTTTACGTTTACGGCAATACATTACGCCTGTTTACATAATGTAAGCAAATACGCGAGTATATGGATAGGCACCAATTCGAAGAAGTGACTTATTCATACTCTCGAAGCAATATCGGACGAATCGGAGCCGTCAGCGATCCGAAAACACGCAAACAGTGAGTTCAAAAAGCCTCTCGAAGGTGGTAAATATTGAAACAGAAGTGGGATCGGAGACGTCTGACGCGGAGACGAGAGCGAGGGCGGGGGCTGGGGCCGGGAGGCACTAATAGTCTCCAGCGAGCGGCGCATGGCAAACAAGACGAGAGCACAAACACGACAGCTCTTAAAATATTCATCTCGTGTATTGATCTGTTATGATTCTTGTTCTTTTTTTATACATTCACTAAGCCACAATACACTTTAACAAAAACACGATTTTTGTTATTCGAGTCTTCCAATATCTTACACATAAATACGAATGAATGATAAATGATAACGTTTTCAACTCACCGTTTCCCTTATCGTCGGGTCTGTGGATTTCGGGTGGCTTGGCCAACACCGAGAGGGGATGGTGTGGTACTCCTAAGCCCAGGAGGCCCGCTGGAGGCAGTGCTCCCTGCCCTAGGAGCGGAAGGGGCGGAGCTCCGTGTGCTGGTAAATGCGCTGCATGCATCTGCTGCAGCAGCCGAGGTAAGTCTGGTCGTTGTTGCTGCAAAGGAAATTTAAATTTAGAAATTATATAGACCTAAAGCAATTTGGATTTAATGAGAAAGGCGTATAAGTACACTTAATAAGTCTAATAACAAGTAGATAAAAATGCAAACACAGACGACAATAACTAACCAATAAACAAGAACCAATGATGTTTCCGCCATAACATGCTGTAGGTATATTTGGTAATTGATCAGTTTCACCAATTTAAAAGTATCCATGGGTAAACCTAAGAATTAAGTACTCTATGATATGCTATATAATACGAATTATAAAAATGTGAGGCAATGCTTCCTCAATTAAAACTGAACCGCGAGTGAAATGAAATAACAATGGAAAATAACAGCAACAGTTTTCATGAGAAAAAGAAAGGTAGACCCAAGACGGAGTGTTCGTGTAATCATCTTAACAAAACGCGCTAGCCATTACTGCTCGTCGTGGTTTCAGATAGTGTCGGCGGTCAAAGTGAATTGATGTGTCACCGTGGAACGACGTGCATTTTTAACGGTGCCGGGGTAAATTAAAAAGTCCTCCACGAGTCCCCCTCGACGCGGCGATATTTTAAAATTTAAATGAGAGTTTCGCCGGCGGCAGCGACGACTGGGCGAAATTGATTACTCCTTCTCCATTATTCCCCTTTTTCCACTTTCCTCGTTTTCCCGCGCTTCCCATTTCTATCTCGTCTCGTTTAACTTTATTATTATCCGCTGCGACCCGCTGCACGTCCGCACTTCGCTCCTGCGCTCGCCGGCTCCCGCTACCCTCTTCCCGTTCGTTTTGTCGAGGTCGATTTTTTCGCGCCCCGACGAACCCAATCTTTTATTTAGCCGCCGAAAATTAATTGGTTTTTTGCAGAGGGTGGAACATATTTTTTATTGGCCGCTCGCAGCTGTGATTTATTGTGTGTCAAAAGGTGGCAAGCGCCACTTAGCTGGAGGACGTTTTTACTAAAACGATTTTAATATGTATAAGTGGTATAGCGACTGCTTTCTTATTGGGAGCGTCTGCAACTTGTCACCGAGTTATACATATTTATATACATAACGTACATAACATCTGACCGTAGACCGAAATGAGAAATATTTTAAACCAAACATTTTTAGGGCGCATCGAATAAGAAGACTGCGACTAACAAAATGTCGAATATTCAGAGTGCACGTTATTAAAAGTTGACGCGCTTTAAAAGTAGGTTGTGATAGGCGAGAAAACTAAACTAGAGGCAGAAGCACAAAGGGTAGCGCGTCGAAACGGCTGGCATGACACGACCCGCAGCCATTGAGAGGCACACGCTCGCCTCGGCCTCACACTCCCGCGCGGCCCGCCGCCCGCCACCCACTCGCTTGTTATGAATGACAATAACGTGGCGTTCATGCCTTACCGCGATATTTTTCTTCGCGTGCTTTTATTTCAGAAGTGATTAAACGCTAGGGTTCGCACTTTGCCTTGGAGGGCTCGGGGGCTCTTTCTCCCTAACGACTTTTTCATCGGTTCACTTATCTCGTAGCGAACTTCGCTGTTTGTATTATCTGCCAAATTAAAGTTTGCTCAAGATTGGGGATTGGATCAGTGTGTATTTTTAATATACTTTAAAGTAAGTACCTACTATATTTTACCAACTTTTCAATATTTCATTTAAAAAAAAAACACGATAGATATGAAAGCGCAGAAGAGATAAGCTACGTTCATGATTTTCTTTTGGAACTCTGAATTATCATTGGCACTTAATTATATTACTAGATATAATTGACAAAAAGTAATTCCAATAAGTCTCACGTCGCTCTAATGTATCTAATATTTTGGACGTGATATACACATTGAAGCTTAAAACGTGTTATATGCATAGTGGTGTCGGAATGTGGCTGAGCAGCCGACGCGGCTGTAAAGCTTTTGTCACGAGAAAAATGCTTCGCCGCGTTTGGGTTTTTACGGTACATTTACCTCTGTCTATACGCGCGCGGATTATACTCCATTTATAAATGGATAGCGTACGCGGGAGAGTGCAGATTTTTACGCTAAATATTTCCCTTCGCTTTCGTTCGGTTCAAATATTCTGCCACAAAGATTTATTCATCCGGTTACGCGTGCTAAGCTTTTACATTTCTAGCGTTTCATCACTTTTTGTTTTACATTGAAAACGTGAGGGTTCTAACAACTTTAGTGACCGGTCTGGAATTTAAAATGTGTATTTTATATTGTTTAGCGCCAAGATCTTATTGTTTGTAAAACAAGAGAATACCAACAAACTTGTAGACATTTAAATACATTAATAGACGTCCGTCAGTCTAAACGACTTGGAAGATTTGAATAAGTCATAACGGGTCGTAATATTCGAAGCAATTACAATGCAGCTAAGTATGAACTGGCGTTCGTAATCTATAACATTAACCTACAATTAGTTACGTTTTAATAGGAGCTATCGAGACGAGGAAAGTTTCCACTCTAACACACTTAAATAATTAAGAGCAGTTAGCTGGAGGTTAGCGGCGCATTAAACTCCTATTACCGAGCTATTGCTGTTCAACTTCGTCTACGAAGGATCCGACGGATTGCACAATAGATGGATTGATTACGAAACTATAATCTGTTCGAAAATTACTTTATCACGATGCTACGTCTACATCATTTTGTAATAGGTACCTACGGGATCAAATCACGGACGTAAGAGAAAGGTTTAACGAACCACGTTGAGCACACGAATATCCTAGTCCAATAGCGCCTGCTCCCTCGAGGGGACTCGTTTTATTAAATGCGGTATCGCATTATTGAATTCGTCTCGGTCACCCAAACTTTTACGGTTTGCTTTAATCCAAAAATAAATCAACTTGTATTTGTTTGGAGTAAAGAAATTCGATTGGTTAAGAATTTTTTTTAACGGACGTCGAATTTTAATGTAACAAAAGATTATAAATTATGTATTTGTAATAGTAATATCAAAGAAATAATCGGATTAAGTAGAATATAAAAAGCTCTTTCAATGATCGTACGATAAGGGACGAAATAGGGGCGACGACGTGACGCACGCACCATTAGACAACTGCCTTAAGGCTATATTTGAAACAAGAAATAAAACTACAAACAAGGTAGTAGAACGCCGCCTTAGACGCCACCTTACAATTTCTATTTTATTTATTTATGTAAATATCTAATAATAGGTGTTACAAAGGGCAAACCTAATGCCTAGAGGCATTGTCTTCTAGTCAACCCTGGATGACTACTTTGTGCCAAGTATTATGAGATATAAAGGGAAAATGTTTTTATCAATCTTAGCAGAGCTTGGGGGCGTATTTAGGGAGTTTCATAATCGCTCAAACAAGGCATTTTCTTATAACATTTTTTTTTTATAATGCACAATCCATTTTGTTTGAAGTTCGATTTCCCATCGCACATCGCTCCATGTGTAGTCTGCCTTATGCTTTGCGTTATTCTCAATGATTTCTTTACTTTTATATAGTAGAGAATAAAAGCTGACAAGAGGGTAAGCGATAGCGGGGGAACACGCTCCATTACACCCAGGAGATTCTACAGGCAGACACGTGTCAGAGTGCTTACACACTATCCGATACGATATCGTCGGAAGTCGTGTAATACAATGTTGATTATCAAATCATTATTATATTCCCAGATCATCATTAGTTATATTGTTTAGTATAACAGAAATATAAAATATAAGTACACACATTATATCCGATAGACTACTGTGGTCAGACAGTGTTGCCAGTAATTAGGAACATAAGACACCAATCTAGTAATCTATTGGCTAATTATATTTGTTATAATGATTATGTAAGTTTTTTAACTATTTGATCTTTTTAATAAAAACAATTACAGGAGGTTTTTAGGTATTGCCTTAATATAAATAAACCTAGATCCTTATTTATGTATATCGTGAAAGTTTAATGGGTGTAAAATGAATAAGTTTGAAGTATCAATAAAGTTATTGCTAATTATGTCAAGAAAATAGATTCAAGATTTCTCTAAGTTCATTTATAACTCGGTTAACAAGCCATTGCCATTTGTCATAATTAAATCAAGCTCCGGATAAAACGTGCGAAATAAGTCAAGGAGACCGTAAATCTGGCGGGTCGTAAAGCTGATTAAATAATATCATTGCGAACGACACAATAATGGCACCCCAACTCGCGAGTTCGCGCTGAAAAAATAAACAGGTTCGTAAAGTGACAACGGCGAAGTGAACATAAGCAGCGCGGGGCTCCAGAGGCGAACGGCTGCAATGCAATATTTATCACCGCCCGCCGACGTGTCTCGGAAAAAATGACAAATTCATGTTTCCCACCCGCCGCACGCCACCGACGAGCGCCGCGCACCGATTTATTCCCGTCGTAATTTTTATCAGAGGGCGCGAGACCCGACGTAAACTGGAGAGAAATGTTTTCACGACTCGCTTGTTTATAAAGCCATCGACGGGGAAACAGATACGGTCTATTTACACGGCGAGCGCTCGTGTTTGCTCACATATCTCTCGAGATAATGTTGCATAAACTAGATACGCATAATACACTTGTTTATACCGCGTACTTGTGTCAACGATCCGGCTTTTCAATTACGAACAAATGTACACCGCTGCCATTACGGAATATTTAGTATGCATTAAGAGAGATTCGTTATAGGATTCGAGGCGCGTATCTGTGACGCGAGGTCGCACGTCCTATCGATCTGCCGATGTTACGTGAATATTGTTTCGATGCGAACATTTGTGTCATGTATAGGTGAGCAAGAGAGGGCGCTCGTATCTGGAAGCTATTACCTCGACGGATGTCGCCCTCCCCTCGGGGTCGTCTTCGCGAAATAAAATCAGAACGAGAAATGATGTGCGGGCCGATAGCGCGGCGGGAGACGCTACCGATCGCTCCGCTTATTGTTCAAGAATTTTCGCACGTTCAGTCTCACCTGGCATTTACTGCGCCCTCGGCCATATTAAGCGGTGTTCGCGACGCTGTTTGATTTGAACTCCGAACGGGCGAGACATTGTACGTTGAAATAGACTGCACGGAAATAAATTACATTAATTCTTATCGTACTTCACGTCAGTATAGAACGAAGAAAATTAAAGAAAGAAAACATGAAAAACGAAAACGAAGCGCCATAAAACGAGACGTTTAAATTTCGCCGGAACATTTGAAACGGTAAGTGATTTTAATAGGCAGGCAAACAGTCCCCAATTTGAGGAGTATTCCCTCTTCACAAATCGGCGCGCGGTGGAATGGTCGCAAATCAGACGATGGAGGGCGCGGGCGTTCTCTCGAGGGAGAGCCCCTTTGATCCCTAGCTGACCCGAAAATAAAAAAGGTTCGTAATAAAAAAGGACCGACATACGGAAGGTGGCGCCGCTTTTTTATTTAAATTAGAGTGTTTTATAGGGGGAGAGCGATATTGCGTTTTGCCTGTTTCTCGAAGGCAGTTCGGCAATCTATACGCGTACCTATAGGCGAAACCCGAACTGTTTGAGAGCAACGAACTCATAGCCTTAGAATATTAAGGAGTTCTCTTTTAGATGGAAATATTCGTACGTACACAGAATTTCTAATTAAGGCTAGGCGAAGACAAAAAATTGATTAAACAAAACATGAAATAAATATTAAATGTCCATAAAGACATATTTGTTTATATACAAAAACAGAAATGGTAAAATGAATGGGTGCAAATACAAAAAAAAAGCTTTATCCGAATCACACAGCTTCAGATCAAATGAAATGTTATTGTTGCTTAAACCCCGTGATTAAACATGTTATTCAAACGGTCCCCTTCAATTATATTCAGGACAGATGCACAGAACGGCTTGGCATTGCGATCTCACTGATTACTGCTTAAATGCAGCAATCATAAAAGAAGACACCATGTTTATAGCATTTATCGTATCGCCGACCGTGCCAGTGACTGGCAACGAATTTAATAATTGCAACGATAATATCACAAGTTACACACAGAAAAACTTAAACGAGCACATAATAACAGTCTCTTGTTTTTTGAATTAGTACGAAAATAAATCGATGTCAGCCGGAGGTAGAAACATTGTCGTCGGCGGCGAGTGCTGAGTGTACTAATCGAGTTGGCAGCGCGCCAAAGATTCAAGATTCACAAGGGTCTATCGGCCGCAGACTGATGAGCGACGAGAGTTTCACCGCTTTATTTTCGAACTCATTATCTTTAAGTGATTTATTTTAGTCGCGCTTATACACCTATTCGCGCTCAAGGCGTTTACACAACGCGGGATCAGGTCGCGCTAACGACTTCGGACGGACGCCCCGGGCGTCTCGACGGACCCGTTGTAATAATAAACGGCAATGAAGTCCTCACGACGCCCATCGGCTAAAAACACAATTAGAGTATTGTGAAATTAGTTACAATCGCAATTTGAGAATGGACTCTAATTCGAGAGCCGGGGCTGCGTTTAGCACCGCACGTGCAAATTAATGCGAGCTAATGTGAGGGCGATGTTAGCCGAGTTGTTAGATTCGAGACACTAATATTCTTACTATGCCGCGTGCTAAATAAATATATTTCACACGTTTCACGTGAATATGAAATATGTTCATTAGAAACGACCGCGGCGTGAGAAGTCGAACGCCATCAACGTAATAAAGCGAAATATATTATATTGAACACGAAGTTATTCCAGTTGGTGGCAATTTTATCAATTCCCCGAGGTTGGATCGCAGCCAAGTGGAGCTGCGCGGCTTAGATCGTTTAATTAACGAGCGTCGAACTTTCGACCTGTTGAAAGCCGCCTGCCTTCACGGAATGAACTTACTTTACACGTAGTACTCACTCGTTCTAACTTGATAAATTTCTATCGCCTCCACGCTCCTCGCCTTGAGAAATTAACTTGTAATAGTAACATCGAAATATACCACCTACTTAAGAACGGCTTTTACTTAACAGGGAGATAACATCTAAGGTCTAATTAAAACATTCGATACAATACAATATTTCAAATTAACGTGTAAATGTTTACGGTGTTTGGATAACGCGGAGCGCTGTATTGAAAGTGAAATAGATGTTCTAACATACATTCCGTGTCAGAAACAAATTTCCGTTCCAATAACAAATTGAAGATATCATACATCTTGTTGCAGCGAGATGTGTGTAACGAATGTAAAGGTGAGCGGCGCGGGGGGAGGGGTTGCTGGCCGCTGATGGGCGACGGAAAGCTGGGATTGTTTGGACAGATGCCACAATCAGCCGAGTAGCAATAGCGGTGCTGAACATTCCATGGCACATTTACAACAGACTGAACAAACAAGACACGTGTTGTTTAAATCGGATTCGCGCGAACCGGCCGCGGGAAAATTAATTTTCGTGCCAGCTATTCAACAACATTCAGAAATCTTACTTAGCAGTTACTGGTAAACAAATGAAATAATGTTTCGCCGGCATTATAAATGGGGATTATATTTAACGGCGGCGCGTTGTTTGCGATACGTCTCGAGTGCTGTTGTTGCGAAGAGAAACGGTTGCGAGACGAAAAAATATTATTATGGCTTTATAAAATACTCATATTGGAATCGTGAATTGTTACAATAATATTCGATGCGATGAATTGATATTTGCACTAAATTTTATAACGAACTAGCTTTTGCCCGCAACTTCGTCTCGCCCCCGTCGCAAAACATGAATTATTGACGACATCACATTAGAAACCCTGAAAATAACGGGATTTCTCTACTATTTTAATGGATGTTATTATATGTACAAATAATCCTTCCTCTTGAATCACTCTATCTGAAAAAAAAACCGCATCAAAATCCGTTGCGTAGTTTTGAAGCGACTTTGTTTTATACTATGTAGTGATGATAGTGATTACACAGTTTGGAAGGAAGCGATGTATACAGTGTGAACTTACCCCTATAATTGCATTGAGCTCTGTCATAGTGACTTGCTTCGCTCTCTCCACCGCCGACGCCACTTGCTGCTGATGCTCTTGTGACAGGAACGGTAATATCTGGGCTATTATTGCATTTAATCTTTTCGCGATTTCAGTCTGTAACGAGAGAACCATATTTAGCAATCACACTTTTTAGGGTCAGACAAATATAACATTAAGCCAAGAATAGTTTAAATAAATATCAATTTTTCTAAGGAAATTACGTCAGCGACTTTAAAGTCGCATGTTAAAACATGTGTCGATTGGAGTCGGATTCTCTTGGAATGTTTTACTATATTGCATCAGCAATCGTTAGGTTCTTAGTGTAAGACTAACTCCTGCCAGACACTTTGAAATCGCCTGCGAAAATCTGCGACCAAGTTAACGACGACTATTTAACCGATAACTGAAACCGCCAGTTTATTATGTCTTCTAAAACAGTTAATCACAGATTAAAATTGACCGCGATGGTTCACTAGCTCTGCAGATAGTTGAAACCGCATCCGGTCTTAGCGCTACGAAGATGCGTTAGTAATTAATTTTTCATTACAAAGTTATATTTCGGTTACGAAATAACTTCTTACATCGATAAATGAAGAATTAAAGTAATAAAATCATGCGAACATATTAACGTTGAAACAAAAACGGAGGCAATCAATTATGCGCCGAGCGCTAACAGTACCTATAAACCGCTTAACATACAAATAGAAATCCAAAAATGTTTCCAGATTCCGCGCGATAGACGCGGATTCAATAATAACGTTCATAATAATTATTATAGTCGATAAGCTGGCCGGAAAGCAACAAATAAAATTAACACGATAAACAATATGCACGCGGTCAAATGGAATGATAAATCGCCGTGTTACCCGAGCTACTCGCGTTTATTGGCTTTGTTCGTATTTTCCGTTTAAATGCACATTAATTTTATTCACGGATTTGCAGTGAATCGAGAACGTATTAACATAATGAGCCTTTTGAATGCCGGGCATTCGTATGAATGTGCTCTCGGAGAAAAAAAATACCTGTCCGACGGCTTAATTTAAATAGTGCATGCATATTTATGAATACTTACGTGACTGTATAGGTATTGCTAATCGCTGGTTTTTCTAAAGATTAGCTCAATTAATTTAATATTAAAATCACTCGTAAAAATCGTCCAAACGTACATTAGTGATGTAAAATAAAGATACTTATACAATACATTTTTGCCATCTTAGAAGATTTGGAACGGAGTCTTCCAGACGGATGTGCTTTAAACGTTACTAAAGTCGTATCTGTCGTCGTCTGTCCTTTTCTTCAATTTAAATACACTACCACAATGGCTTTTATTATCATTCTTATCACTATATAGTTAGTATAGAACAATTCGCTTTCTCTGTCCCTATATCCCTGTGTATGTTTAAATCTTTAAAACTACGCAATGGATTTTGATGCGGTTTTTTTTAATAGATAAGAGTGATTGAACAGGAAGGTTTATATGTAAAATAACATCCATTAAATAGTGGTGAAATACTGTTCTAGTTTATATGGCAGACCAACGTTTGTCGGGTCAGCTAGTATAAAATAAATTAGAAAAGTAATTTACACGTAGTGCCTGCACGAATTATTACCCGTAGCCACGTGGGCGGCGCGGCGATGCAAGCGCGTAAGTCGCAGGAACGTACCGTACTAAAATTGTTCATTCATCATTGCATTTGTATGTAAAATATTTATGGCAATTCTCTATGTAGCATCATACGACTATATAATCGGTATCAATCTGACTTTAGAGACGAAAAATCTATAATACGGTTCAATTTATTCGTAGTACAGGAAGTGTTATGACAAAGTGGTACAATTTTCGTCTTGCAAGTTTACGTTACGAATAGCTTTAGACTGGATTGGTTCCAGTTTAATCTATTCCTAAAGCATAAATAAACGGATAAATGTACCTATACCATCTGTGCGTCATGTTTGTGGGCGTGCGGGTAATTGTGTGTTGGTGTCAAATGTCAATGTTACTGGCGCAAATAATTGATAAAACTGTAATAGCGAAGACAAGGTTTGTTCTATACTTTGCGTAGGACGTTATAGAACACGTCGTTAGATTTCATCGATCCTGGTGTTTATGACAAAAATATGTAGAATTTAAAATTGGAACCAACTTGTTCGAGCAGCCGAGACAAGTTTTTTGCTATTATTTGCGTGGGACGATATAGAATGCGTTGTTAGATTTCGTCGTCCTGTTCTTTATGACAAACATATCTGCATATGTTTGCAATTTATTCTGCAATTATTCTGCAATTTAAAATTGGAAACAACTTGTTCGTGCAGCCAAGACACGCGTTTCTATTCGTTTCGTTTCGTTTCTATTCTTTGCGTTGGACAATGTAAGAACAGTGCTGTCTTTAGTGAATCCAATTGAAGTGTTATGTAATTAAAACAACGTAGGATTTAAAACTGGGAGCAACTTGTTCGATTTATAAACACCGGACGGTGGCAGACGGCGGCGGACAGACCGCAGGCCGTTTTGACCGCAAATTGCACTTCATTCTTCTCTACTTAAATGGACCGTTTGTTGCGGTCCTATATTTAATATATTTTCAACGTGTTCTTTGTATTTATCTCTTTCAACAGCCAGCAAGCGTTTGGCGATCTTGCCTGGTAAGCGGAACACTTGTCTAACAAATACTTGTACACTGTTTTAAAAAATGCGAGGTTATTGTTTTCGGGTTGTAACTGTTATATAGGTTTCTATGTACCTATTCCGCTATTTTCCGGCGAGGGAGAAAATTGAAAGCTATACGTGGTTTAAGGTAGTGTTATGGTTTATTTTTATTGCATTTTTGCTTTGTCAAATGGTAATTGTGGTAACGCGAGATCGTGTAGAGCTACATCTAGGCTACATTTTATCTTTAAAAACATGTAGGGTTCCAATTTCAACGCGAAAATACTAAATGAAAATTCTAAATACTAAATAACGTAACATCACGCCTGTTATCCCCGAAGGGGTCGGCAGAGGAGTGTAGTACACCCCCACATTTCACCAGTCACGTTAAGTCCCACAATGGAATAGGTGGTGAGCCTATTG
>DWUN01002495.1:0-13773 GCA_018249975.1 Passova gellias | reverse complement strand
TTCAACAACAACAACATAACATCACGCCAGGTCCCTAACGGTGTAGGCAAATAGCACCGAGTGCCAAATATTTCTGTCCTTGCAAACCTGAATAATAATAATAATATTTACATAATTCATCCTGCGAATAATTTTTGAACAGTGATAGAATCATTAAATAAATGGTCCCATTCCCCGCTACCGCTGACTCGAATGCCATTTTTACCATAAAACACTTACTTCGACTATTTATCCCTTTAATCCGCGCTCCAGCATCAAGTGCTGTTCAATAATTCATAGCCCGCTGAATGAGCTCCGCCACTTTGCAGGATCGCGCTTCAGAACGGTGCGAATTAAATTCTACGGGAAATATATTGTAGTTCCGGGATTAATGGAGTGTAGAGCTTTCGTTCGATACGTGGGAAGAGGTCAGGCTTCTTTCTACGGGGTGACGGTGAATGGACCCGTGGCTGAAATAAATAACTAGCGACAGCCTACTGCTTTAAGTTCTTTCAATCCCTTGGTTTGGGTTCGAATCCTGGCACGCATTTTGAACTTTATAAAGCAACGTGCGTCTTGTAACTTACAAATTTAAATATTACTTGCTATAACGATGAAGGCAACATTTTAGACTTTAAAGCTTATAAACTTTTGTAAAGCATATAGACTTTTTTTAAAGATGTGTGAAATCTGTCAATCCACTTGGCCAGCATTGTAGACTATGGCCTAAAACCTCACTATGAAAGGAGACAAGAGCCTAGCAATGGGATAATAAAAGAGTAGAAAGAAAACGACATAAAGGAGAAGAATTAGGTTTTCCCAGGACAACCTTAACTTGATTTTTAATAAGCTGTCGTGTATATCGTGGATGTCGTGGATGTCGTGGATGTCGTGGATTCGTGGATAGTCTCGAGTAGCGTAAAAAGCGTAGATAGTGGAAGTAAATATAAAAAAAATCGTTCTGTTTCTCAGCGAACATTCTGTCAACTTCAACATTCATCATTCTCTCCTCGTGTACGCCGGTTTTGGAAAGTTCCAACTCCTTCATCGGTTGGAAGCATTTTACACCTGCCTTTATATTTTAAAATAAATCAAAAGAATCCTTAATGAAACGCAATGAAAACTAAAAAGGCACTCTCCTGATTGCTGCGGCGTAGAAGCCATGTATTATTCAATGTCTCTACTTAGCACTGCAAATAAAAGGCTTACGGTACGAAACACAAGGTGGTATACCTCGGTCGATTGTTGATCGAGGTCGCAACACTTATAGCGACGTGTTATACAGAGGGTAGGCAGACACAGGATTTCTAAAAGTTGCGGTCCTCGGAATCTTGTTTCGTTTTTGACCAGGTCTATCCAAACATTTGTCGTGGCCGAGCCCGTACAAAGTTCATTTCTCACGCTCATGAGGAAAACTAGCAGTAATAGTAATGATAGTAGGGACTCTTCCATGCATTCCACGGCTATCTGATTCTAAATTAGAAAATGGAATGCCTGTGTTATGGTAACCGAACAGGTCATCATAAACATATAATATTTTTATTACACAAATGTGTTCATCAAAAAAATGTTTGTGAGTGGAAATCGAACCCACCTCCTCCGCTCATGACCAAGAGGTCATAGAAATGAAAGCGCATTCAACTTATAGTTTACATAAGTTTAACACGTTTCAATTGTTTTCATGACCACAAATTCATTACGTGTTTGTTTGTTTGTTTGCCTCATCGGTATCAACGAAACCAAACTCACTATTTTCGATATTTCAGTTCAGACTTCATTAATGCTGCGATGGTCTTTTTTACAGAAGGATACAGCAATTTCTTTAGTTGCCGAAGAAACACTTCAGTAATGACGGTCTTAATAGACTCAATTATGAGTATAATGGTAACTAAGTCGCAGCGGTCAATTGAACCGTGAAGTAATTAAAACGCTTTATCCTGAACTAATATTGAATTGGATCGACTGGCGGCATCTGCTCTAACCACTTGTAATATCGCTGGCGATAAGAGATTTCAACGGAAGATAGGATGACACGAAAACGGATAGTCCATACACAGTTAAAAGACAAGGCATAGACAGTAAAAATAACAGGGAAAAACTTACGCAACACTAGTATGTCAGAGATGAACTACAGAGTCCAGTGGAAGCTTAGATAATAAATTAATCCGAATCTCGTACTAGTATCCATTAAGTGATTCGGGTAACTGATAGTTATGCCCTAACCTTTATGGCTATGGGTAGAAAACAAATACTCTTATCATGCACCTAGTGTCTGCAAAACCAGCGTGTATGCATAAAGAGAGTGATGAATGTAGAAGCGGGTCAAGTTTATAAGGACGGATATTTGGCACTCGGCGCGCCCTGCCTACCCCGTTAGGGACCTGGCATAAGTATAATACACGTAGGTATGGACTTATGCACTTATGGAAGTGTACTAAAGTCTTTATGTAATTCTAATGATGTATGAATTGTTGGTAAATAAATGAATGACTACGCTCTCGCCAGGGGTAGCTAAGCACCCTTAAGCCGGGGATTATCTTGAAATCAATGGACTTCATTGCCGTTTGGAAATCTCGTCTTAACAGCTCTTCCCTTAATTGGTTACTAATGAAGATATCAGGAACCTTTCTTTATAATGATCGCAGTTCTTGCTCGGTTTTTTATTTCGAGACGCAGATCGAAATCTCGGCGGAGACAAGCTGGCTGCGAATCTTTTATCTCATTGTTGTGCATGTCTCGTCCGTGACTGCGAGGAATATTCCACCTCCTGGAGTGTACAACCACGATGTTCCAGTGCGAATTGGATGAGATTCATAGCTGCTTTACTTATCATGCGTGTGACACGCACGCAGGTTGCGGAGAATCTAAGATATAGTAAGGATGGGAGATATGTTGCATCTCACATAGAATGTAAAAGTATTCTCATCTGACGTCAGTAACATTTTGCTACCCTTATTTCTACTGCGTTTGAGGATTAAGCGAGGGCTTATCTGTCTTCAAACTGGAAGTAATTCTTTCTATTGGACAATGACAGCGTTTGCCTCGCAGCCAGACCTTTGACATGGAGCCTGTTTTAATATTTTATTACTTATGGGACATTCAAATCTATTAGGAAACTGGACTTAAAAAAAATACCGGCCGAATTGAGAACCTCGTCCTTTATGAAGTCTGTTAAATATGTACATACGCATACATACCCATGTTCTAGTTTAGTTTTTCATTGTCTCTCCTTTAAATTGCAGCCCGTTAGTACAATGAATATTTTTGTTTTCTTTCCCTTAACTTTATTACAAGCCTCGCCGTCACGCTGTCACGCCGTCCTGCCGCGCCGCCTGCGGGAGTGACGTGACAAGAATTAACTTTAATGAGAAATACCAACATCGTTCAAACAAAGTTACCAAAAAGATTATACACGAATGAAAAGTCAATGGCTGTTTTTTGTAATTTTGTCAAATCGAATGATTTCCTTGTTGTTCTCTGGTAACGCTCATAACTAATGAGCGCAACAAAGATTCTAGTATTTCCTGACGGCTCTAATAAGGTTGACTCATCACAAAGTAGGCGGGGCCAGTCAGCCGATAAACATTTCTATAAATACGTGAAGTAATCTCACAGTTAGATAATCAATACGCGACCGACAATGGAGATCCTCGCACGATGCACAATAATTCATCCGGGGTTGGAAACAAATCTTTAATCGGCTCAGTAGTCAAAGTCACTAACTACTAAACTAATAAAAAAGACTTGTTCGTAAACTTGCACATTTTCATATATAGAAACGTACTACCACGATAAGGCGTAGCTACTGCTTATAATAACTGGTCGCTTGATTTGGTGGTTAACGATACTGACTACTAAACCGTAGGTCTTGGGTTCGATTATCATCCAGAACAAACACTTGTGCTTAAATCACATTTCTTTATTCCGTGCCTGGGAGTAACAAAAATATCTATGTATTTCTGTTAGGTGCCGGGTTACATACAGACAGGTATTCGATTGCCTAATTAGGTAGCGTGTGTGCAATCATCCCAATTATTATTGTGAATGTGCTCGTCACGGCAGCGCTGGGTTGGTCATGGATCCGAGTTAACATCTCGTTCTGTTGCCACCAGATAAATGGAATATGTTATTTTACACCCAACAAGACGCGCGCGTCCCCGGCGAGTCTAGACGAGCTAATGAATCTTATGACTGGAAGAGGACGTTATCCATTTTATTTATTGAGGACACTGTCTACAGGTACTGTCTAACTTCCCGAGCGACGAATTATCACACAATTTACCTCTGTTTTTCCCTTAGGGATGGAATTTTCAAAATTCCTTCCTTGCGCTGGGGACAACGCCACACGCGGCTGTACGATTCCAAATTAGGCCGTCTAATGCCTGCGTTATGGTTACCGGACAGCTGATAAACATACATATATACATACCATATAATACTCATGTAGTTATTGTTATTACGACCAGACACAGAACAGACAAAAGTGCTCATCACACAAATTTATGTCTCAGGTGCGAATCGAACCCACGACCTCCGGTTTGAGTGTGTGAGTGTAGTGCGGCAGTTAGTCACCGAGAAACGTTGCGTCTTCTTAGCGGGCTCTCCTCATTAATCCTACTTAAGCAAAACTAAAACAGCGGCGACCCTAAACCTTCCCGAGGTCCGCATCACTAAGTCGGATCACGTTGAAAGAACCTAAAATGGCTCCGCAAACGTAAACTTTACACCCAAACGAATTCCCGAACGCGGGTAAACAAGGAACCCGGAGGAATGCGAGCAGAATCATAATAACGTGAAACACTCCATGAATGAAGGAATTACTGCTCTTTATTCCCTCGATTTTATATTAACGATGTTGACCGACGATAACAATTGGAACAAATCCACCACACGACTATTTGATTCCAATTTAGGCAACAAAACGCCTGTGTTGTAGTGGACAGCTGATACAGATACATTCTATATATGTTTATTGTACAGAACAGACAAATATGCTAATCACACGAGTGTCCGGGGTGGGAATCGAATCCCCGACGTCCCGTTTAGCAATCAGGCTCACTAACCACTAGACCACGAGGTCAGTCAGTCAATAATAATTTGGATAATTCCGCACGTAACTAATATATTTTATTATGATTAATATTGTCTGATTATTATTATTAGTTAACACTGTTTTCGCGTACTCTATAAGTTATTAGAACGGAAATAAATAGTAGTCGTAAATACATTTCTTCATAAAAAGTCTTCTATATCTTATTTATTCAGTCTAACATAATACGCACGTTCTATATATGTACGCACATTTCGCAATAATTCTACAGGAATTTGGAGGCGGAGAAATATTCCTGTAAACGTGACTGGATGTTTACCTTTATCAAATATTACATATTGTTACGAATTTCTCGGAGGGATAAGCAGAGACTAGGAATTTCCACCGGTGACGCTCGAGGCGAAATTGTTTCGCCTGTTCTACTTTTATCACTTTTACTTTACATTACTTTTATCTATGATCATAATTTCACCTGTCAACTTTATCAATCCATATGTTTATTACGAGACTGATGAATGTAGACGAAGCATGTCAGGTTTGTAATGACAAAGATATTTGTCATTCGGTGCCTTCTGCCTACCCTGTTAGGGACCCAGCGTTCTTTATTTAGCTAAGATAGCGTATTTTAGCTAAGATAACAATTAAGACATTTCATGTTTACCGATGTTCCTTATCGCAGTTGCGGTAGGAGTTGAACGGTAAAAATCATCACGTAAGGAAAAAGCGTTATGCGCTTCCATGCGGCCTTGTATAGCTGTCTCTTGCGACAACCAAGCAGCGTTTATCATGCGCGGTTGGTTGTATAATATGAAAACTGAACGCGGAGAAGATAATTAATTTTCAACCTATTTTTTATTTGCATAACGCAGTAAATTAGCGAAAGAGTTTCGTTCCTGGATGCTCCTAATTTCTGCACTGATTAAAAATTCCGACATTTACATCCTTAAACAGGGACGGGTTTATTCGAGTACGCACAATACATTCTTAGGGCGCTATTTAATTAAAGGCTAGAAAAATATATACATGTCAATATTAATGAATTATGTAAGTATAATTAATGTTTCCGCGCAAGTCAACACCGGCATCAAACATGCGCTACATGTATACAAGGTACCAGGCTAATAAATATATATTTTGTGCTCTGTAAAAGACAAAGGGACAGAGCGCAATAAAGCCTGAGTCCCCTCTGCACGTGGCACCATTAGCAGTGCGGATTAAAATACAAGTGCAAAAGATATATGTAGACTAGAAGTAACTCGATGCACCGCTGTACTTAAGCAGGTCTTTAATCGTCTTTGTTTTCAGTACTTGATAATACAATGGGTCGTCGTTGCAAATTCAAAGCCTCTATTCAATTGGGCTTCCGCGGGAAGGCTACATATACTAGGCTACATTTCGTCTTAGTCATTGTCGCTAAAAATTCAAAAAGAAATATAATCCACTGGCCCAAGAGGTAATAGTTGGTCGACTTGAAAAAGTCTTTCAGATTCCTCGCGGAAGACCGCAGGTAACGTTTACGCGTCAGAAACTTGCGGATAACGTAATAAACGAGAATAACGCGTATAAATTGATAACGTTCCGATTGTGCGTCAGTCGTCGTTAGATGTCGCGTGGAGTAAGCGACGGTGTATTGTTTGTAATTAAATGGGGGTGGCGTCATTTGAGTATTAGATCTAGTGGTTTGAAATTCAGTCTCGCACTCCGGAGGGTCTGGGCACAAATACGTGTTACGTCCGTTTTAGAACTTAAAATTGAACTCGCTATAACTGTGAAGGAATACTTCGCAAGGAAACCTACACAACTTACAGATGTTATGAAGTATATAACTCAGTCAGGGCGATAGACTAGCGCCTGAAATCCTCTCACTACGAGAGGAGACAAGTGTTTAGAAATAAACCGAGAAGTTTGGAAAACGGGTAAAATTCAAAACCACCCGCTGCCGTCTGTGCGTTGCAGCTCGGTGGCGGGCCCTCGGCCGCGCGCGGCGGGCCCTCGGCCGCACGTGTCGGTCCCCGCAGTTTCCGCACTTCCGGCCGCGAGCTTTTTTACCTCCGTCCCGGTACGTGCGCTGCGTGCCAGCCGGCGAACACGACCGACCGATATATCTGTAGGATGAAATGTTTATCTTTTTTATCTGATTTAATTTTTCGCTCGCAAACAAAATGTGGAATTACTTCGATCTGTGGTATTCTTGAGCGCTGTGACTTGGGACTCTTGAGGGATTGGATGGCCAGTCTGTCTGGTACTTGGGTTAAATTAATACTAATAATCAGGACAATTCTGTGTTATGGTAACCGGACAGCTCATAAACGTACATATAATATAAGATACAGAACAAACAAATGTGCTCATCGCACAAATGTATGTTTTGGACGGGAATCGAACGCAACACCTCCGTTTTAGCAGTCTCGTTCTCGAACCACAAGATCAAAAAGTCAAATAATAAAATGATAATAATATTTTGCATTAGTGTGCGTTAATCTATTTTAAAAAATCCCGCATACAAACACGTTTTAAGGATATAGTAAAAAAGACGTCACGATTGCGTATTTATAGTGAGTTTTATGTTTATTCTGTACGATCTAAATGGTCATGTATACTCTGCATGTGAAGGTCGTATTTGTATTACCAGCCCTTCCAGTTCGTCTATAAACGAATCAGCCAATAATTTCCATAAAAATGCTCCTATCAAAATACAATTTTGTTCCTCTGTCTCCTCGGGGTCGATACACACTGTATATCATTCAGGATTCGATCTCGGTCCGGTCTAAGTGTTGACTCGTTGCTTTTATACAAGTAGTCTAAGTCTAGACGAAGAGAATGTAAAGGATTTCGTGGTTCGTCGTAAATAAAAAGCGTAACCGTAAATAAAAGCCGGCCGATACCTCATTTCATAACAGAAGGAAAACTTACTGTTTTAAATTTAACATTATATTTGGATAGAGAGAGACATAAATACAACATTTAAAAGGATTTTCTAACGAAAGTCCTTTTTAAAGTAGAATCTGTGTGTAGAGAATATTTTCTTATCGCTTTTAAGCCCTCGTGACTGGAACGAGAAAATATGCTAATTCCATGTGCTTTTCGCTTGTATTTCCTGTTATTTTACTGACTCGTTGGTCTAGTGACGAATAAAGGTCGTTGCCGAGCCGGAAGTCGTAGGTTCAATTCCCAAGACAAATATTAGTATCTGATTCACTAGAAGTCCGTGGGTGAAAATGATTACCAATTTTTTTTACATTTATAAAATTTAGTTCATCGGCTCTCTAGTGGTCAGATGTTTTGAGATATTATTACTATTATTATATTCAGTTAAATGCAATAAAGCTTAGCATATTTAACGTCACATACTGTTAGTAACGGTACCTAATTGTGATATTATTTATGTATTTAACCATTAACAAGTAACATTACAGGTGACCCAATGCGTTAGTGTTGTACTTAATACTAATTAAGACGCGAGACTGTCATTGACAGGTGAGTGTAGATACTTTTATGTCAGAGAACAAACGACACGAACACTGTAATATCAGTGCGCATAGATCCTGTAGTTCACATGAAATCCTGTGCGTGACAGGCGAAACAATAAAATCTAATAAAGCGTCCCGGATTCGATTGGCGAGGATATAGAATGACAGCGGTGCTCAAAGTATTACAGTTGCGTTCATGTCTATCTGTCCGTAGTGGCTCCGATAGCGAGTTAGCTTCACGAACATCGCGAACAGCGCCATGAAAGCGTTATTATGTTATATACATATGTACATGTTTTGTGAATGGCACGCAGCTGTAAGAGAGGAAATGAGTAAGGATCGGTCACAAATGACCGCTTCTACAAATTTCTATCTACAGTATCACACTGTATTCACAAAAAAGTCAAAGAATGCAAAAATTGTTCGCCTGCACGTTACGTTTAGGCAACATGTATCATGAATATATTATCTGTATCTACCTATCTGTGCCTGTCGGAAAAGCTTACAGTGCTCCACAGGTATCGCAGGCGCGATACACGCGCGGTTGTATCTGTATTCATAACTTTTTTAAATAATAATAACAGGAACAATTCCACTCGCGGCTGTCCGATTCCATATTAGACAAATTCCTGTGTTATGGTAACCGGACAGCTGATAAACATACGGATAGATACGATATAATACGTATATAAATATTTTTATTAGGTACACCCAGACACAGAACAAACTTGATCACACAAATATTTGCCCCAGGTGGAAACCGATCCGACGACCTTAGGTTTAGCAGTCAGGGTCTGTAAGTACTCGACTGCGAGGCCAGTCATGACTGCAAAAACATTATTTTTCTGTTCTGTATTTGATGTTATTTGAAGTGGATGAATGGGAAAGGAAGACCAGTTCAAGGGTACATCTAATAAACTGTCGTATATTTACTATATAACGGTTTTGATAAAGATACAAGAGACAATATGTAGATAGATCTGCCTAGCCCTAAGGAAAATTTGCGTAACTGTATAACTAACAATAACTGTAGAACATTCGTAACTTCCTCAGATCATAGGATCACTAACGATACAGTATTTCGTTGAGGCTGAGCCAAATGTCCCTTGTTACTTAGAGCAAGAACAGCAGAGTTTTGTAGCTGTTAAAAGTAGGAGTTACGGGAGTTGATTAAATTTCATTTCACGTAAACACCAACATGCTTAAGGTGTGATACTGCCACTGTGTGTCTCTGCTACTGTGTACTCCATTTCTTTCTCGTTTCATTTTATATTCCCACCGAGAGAGCCTCCGCTAATACAGCGTCTCTACGCGTGCCAATAAAAACATTTGCCTAAAATATTCATACACATCCATCTACTTCATTGTTTACGATGAGTATTTTTACTTGAAAATATGAAAAAATAATTCAACAGAAGGTTGCTTATACGAATATTTCCACCGCATAAGGGCACGTCTCGGTGCAACGCGACCGAGATAATACATTTTTGAATATTAATATTTTCTTTTTTACTTGTAACTCCTTACTGCACTCCATTATTCGGTTACTTAGTCGTTTAGTTCTTTATGTATTTATTATTCGATTCGTTCGTTCATTCATTCATTGATCTATTCCAGCCAAACATCATACAATCCTCTCCCAAACATGTTATCTATTTAAATTTGCATATCTGCATAATTGGACTAATATTACTAACAGTCCCAATTCCGTAGTTCTGTCAATAATTAATACTCACCGACTACCTACTTAATTCTTATTAACATGTATTACATAGTTCATACTAACAATCCCATTACTATAGCCTTATTACAGGTCGGTGGACTGCCGCCTGCTTATTTACTACTCTATTTTCATTAAAAAAGCGTCTCTTATTTGCCTGTTTGTACAACAATAATGATATTTTTTAGAGAAACTACTCGTATGATCGCTAACGTTGTTAACGTAGAACAAGTACCATAAACCGTTGGCATGAGAAACAAGGAGATGTTTCGAAGTGCGTTTTTATTCTGAAAGAAGAAGCCTCGCAGAACTATACTATTTCAAGTACATATATTGTTTTATATGAAACATTCGCGGTAATGTTGCAGTGTCTAATGCTGTATCAAAAAGCTTATCACACGTCAGAAAGTATTATATACTTTATAACATGTTTAAAGTGTGCAGGTTTCCTCGCGATGTTTTTCTTCACCGTTGCAGCGAATGATGTTTAAATTGTTAGTTATAAAACGCACGTAACAAGTCAGAAAGGCGTGCCAGGATCGAACCCAAACTTCCCGGAGTGGGAGGCTAAATTTCAAACCGCAGGGCTATCGCTGCTTTATTGGAGTCAAATGTGGTGGCCTTAATACGAATGCTCCCCGTACATCACTGTTGGTAATTCTCAGACATCTTCAAATACTCCACAGATGGTGTGTGTAGATTAAGTATATGTATACTTGCAAGAGTGTTCATAGTTGTAGTTATACAGTCACGCCTATTTTCCACAGGGTAGGCACAGGCTGAGGTTGTCCACCTGTTCCAGTTCTAGCTGTTCTATTCTCTGTTTCGCTACTTGCTCGTGGGAACAATATTGTTCTGATGTGCTCTTGAATTGTTCTTAATGTCGCGTACGTGGTAGCGATGCGTCTCTCCGAAGTCCGTTTCCGGGTCGCGAGCCACGTCGCCGTTATTACGGTTTTAATTTTCACCTATCGATACATGTAAATAAAATTGTAGTAGTATCTGTCTGTAATTTCAAAATAACTATGTAGTTATTTACACGATACTAAAGCGCAAACTTTTTTAAATGTCTGATTATATTTCGGTAACGCCTGGACCAGTTTTAATGGGACTTTCACTGGAAGATACAGGAGGTTGTAGGGCAACATATAAAGTACTGTTTATCCCAAAATTCCCAGAGGATTTGACCGGGTAACACCGCGGTAACATTTCAATCATGTCTATATTCAATACTGGCTTTGCCCGCGGCTTCTCCCGCGTGGAAATTAATGTGTCACAAGGTTTTCGTAATTCTAGGATAAAGTGGAGCCTATACGAGTATGTTGCTCCGCAAAATCCTCTTCAAAAATATTTTTTTTTTAAAAGTATCCTATGTTACTTCTAATACCTCCAAGAATATATGTATAAAGTTTCATGATGAGCAGTTAAGTAGTTTTTGCGTGGAAGCGTAACAAACAAACTGACATTCACATTTATAATATTAGTAGGGATAAGCTGGAGGGAAGCTTTTATTGGAGATTTCCGATTTTGTCAAATCAGCGTTTCAGTTGTGGCGCGTGATGTTCGTGCTCGGCGCCGGCAGCGGGAATATTCCTGGAGCCCGTCCCTCCCCTGTTTGACTTGGCGTGACGTGATTTGACTGCGGTGGCATATCGCAATCCGTGTTGTTAGTCTGAACGAGACTCAGTTCTCGGATGTCGATGCTGTTCTAGCGATATAAAAATGTAATAACAATAACAATAGTAACTGAGGCAATTCCACAGGCGGCTATCGATTTCAAAGCCGGCTAAATGCCTATGTTATGGTAACCGGATAACTGATAAACACACATGTATACCGACAATATAATACTTAAATAGATGTGACATTCAAACACAAAATAAACAAATGTGCTCATCACACAAACGTTTCCTCTGGGTGGGAATCGAACCCACGACCACCTTTTAAGCAGTCTAACCACTAGACCCCGAGGGGTGTCTATCTTTTTTTTGTTGTCATTATTATTATTTTATTATCACACCAAGTCGTTATCGGCGTTTTTTATGATGAGAAATTCATTTATGCATCCGTCAGGTTCCTAAAGAGGAAGGGCTTATTGGAAGAAAGGTCGAACGACATTTACTCAGTTGTGTTATAAAACTGCTTTGTACAAAATAGATATTATGCTGACATTTGATAAATTCTACTACACGGTAAATGAATAAAACAAGTTGTTTAAACTTCCTTGACTTGTAAATATTGTTTTAACGGAACCGTAGAGTGCGGGCGTAATAGAAGCATAACATGTCTGTTTGTTGTTGTTGACAACAGTTGTTGTTGGACTCGGAGGCAGTGTTCACCGCCTCGCCCACGCAACAACTCGCTAGGCGATGTGGTTGTTGTAAAAGGATTTACATAGAATTAGTTCTGTAGTCGGACTCTGTACATTATACAAATTTTCATTGAATTCATTCACTTTAATTTCATTTAGTAATCATGTTTTGTTCTTGAAATACTTAAAATTGACCTCCTATATAAAAACAAAACCTCAAAACTATACAGGACACTTACAAACTTCAACTGAAACAGACCGAAACGATAGGAAGAGACCAATAAAACTTCTTACAACTTCATTCATTCGCCAAGAAACTAATAGAATGAATGATACACAATACATTCAGGTATTCATTCACACAATCGGTCTATCGTTCGAGCTGCTTTGCATCCGGAGACAAAACAATCAGATTGTTAGCAACAGCTCCTCGGCGTGGGAATTGCAGCACGAGAGAGTTGCCGATCTGCATCTAAACAGCGAGTCTGAATAGACGGTTTGAATGGGTTGCGTACCGTGATGTTATGTACATTGCTATTATGTTTCTCACTACTGTCAATGTATTATTACTACTTAATTTGAATTCTGAAACGTGGCATCTACAATAGTTTCTCTCGGGTTTCTATTTAACTTAGTTTTTTTTTGAGAGCGCTCGAAAATTATTGTTGAATATAAATTTAACAGGAGGAATTTATTATTAATACAGGAGGAATGATCCTCTAAATATTCGGACGCAGAGTTGTTTTCAAGTATGTATCTCTGGTTAATACTTGTATTGGAATTATTAAAATGGCTCTGTTGTGTTAATATTACGTATTCATTCACACACGCACACATACACATATATATCAATTCGCTCAATGGAAAACAAAAAGATAGAGAAAACAATGGCGCTCCGGAATTGGAGTAGAACGAACGTCCTGATCCCCAGCCCCGCCCGGAGCGGCGCGGGGCGGGCGGGCGGGCGGGCGGCCGCTTGTGATCATTTCGATTCCCGTCATGACACTGTTGGATACATTTACCAAATCGACTGCAGCAATTAACATAGTCGGTACTACATTTTGGCCAATTTTGTTTTATTGCGTTAGAAGTCTCAGAATATCCATATCTTTGACCTCACAAAGTATTAAGTTTAAAAAGGACATTTTCGATGTTTTCCACTTCGAAATTAAATCAGATGTTTTCGTGGCGTTCGATTAACAAAGTGGGTAGATATGTTCATTTGGCTGTACTGAAAGAAGAT
>DWUN01002494.1:0-13775 GCA_018249975.1 Passova gellias | reverse complement strand
CTAATAGAAGCCTGTATCTGTACGTAACTTAATTTTAACTTATTTCCTAATGAGTCAGTGTTCCATTAAGCATGCGAAATCTGCGGGCGATGAATCGTAGGGACGTAGGCTTTCTTGTAACAAGACCGTAACTTATGGACTATAACTTACGGGTTCTCGGGGCTTAGATTGTACAAATTGTAAGTTGCGTTGTATGTAGATTGGGTTACGAAATCATAATGTAATCCAAGCACTCGTTGGAGGTAGAAATGGTAACAGTTCTTATCAAAAGTTCAAGGACCTCAGGATCGGTCATAAGGGTGGCATATTCGTGATAGCGTGACTGAATAGCGTTTATTTTAGGAAAACAGTGGCATCTTTACGTTAGTTTTTGTACATAAACGGTAAACTCTGTAACGTATGTAATTAATGCATGCATGCAATGCGCAATTCAAATGTACTCGTTATGTTGATTAAAATTTTTTCGCTCCATAAATTATGGTAAATTACGATAATTTCGATTATCGATGCAATTAAGCGTCTCAAATCGCAGTCTGTAATTTTTATTAAGAAATAGCCGTCCTAAGATTGTTCCCTGAGGAACTCCAAGTTAAGATTTTCTAGTTTGAATTTACAAACAATTAGGCTATTAATCTTTGTAATTATAATTAACATCAAAGTAAAAGATCAATTCTTAGCCTGTTAACGATGCAAATAGTCTTAAAAGTGTATTGTATTTGCAATTGTTCTAAAAACCGTCGCAAACGATGGTGTAACATGCGACCCGTTCGGAGATAATGCGCTGATATACATTCCAGATCCTAAGCTCTTGACACCGTAACAGAGCTGTCAATTGCCTCTAATTGGAACGTCTCGGCTTAGGTTACAGATGTGGGAACGAATATCACACTCACGTGTTATCATATTCAAGTGTAAGCAGCACACGTTAATTTTACACGCAGTCGCAAACGAGGAAAATACACAAAATATAAATTTCATTCGTATATGTCAAAATTAAAAAAAGTGAAACTATGTTATCATAGGTTCGATCCGGCGTATACACATTGACACTGTAAATTAGGAAAGTTTAATAATAATAATCTCACAAGGATAATTAGCATTAAGCCCGCCTTTTGTACCACCATTTATTTTTGGTCCAATAAAGAATAAATAAATAAATGATTTAAACTGAAACAATAAGAAAATCATACAGCGCGTTCACACTAAACGCTTCATTCAAATCTTCGCAAGATGTACTCGAATTCAGTGGATGTAAACAATTGAGCGCCTAAATAACTCTCGTCAGTTTCGAATGCCCTTTTGATCGGTCGTTATCGTCATAATAACAGAACATTGCACATTGCACTACGCGCAGAAACATATCGTCATCTATCGATTTCTCGTTGCGAAATAGCTATCGGGGCTTCGTATGAATTATGAGTGGCAATTGTTCCATCACTTGCGGCTATAGTCCGCGGAGCTGAACTAAAAGCATTATTGATAGTTGGCACTACAAGCGATGTATTGCCTTCAATTTAAGGCAATGAAATGAAATATTGAGCGGAGGAAACCAGTATTATATGCGCATATGTAGAACGGTGCAAAGGCTGTCGGTGAAACTATAAGAAATTAGCAGATAAGCGCTGAACATTGATTTATTACAATTTGCATATCGCTTAAGGTGGAATGCAGAACACTATATATTAATATGAATAGTGATTCTATAAGTAATGATTGAACCTGTACATTCAGGCGAATGGGAGAGAGATGGATTAAGGTTTATACATTGGATTAATCAACAGTCACCTAATTTTCGAAAAAAAAAAAAATCGTTTTGAGTACACACTAGAGCGAGAGGAGCGAAAAGTTCGAAATTCAAAAATGAGCTTCTCAATTTGGTTGTTTTTCTTATGTTTGTTACATCAGAACTCTGTTGTTTATTAACTGATTTGGCTTTTTTTGTTGGTTGGGATATTCTTGCCATTTTTATTTATGTTAATTTTTATGTATGTTATAAAACGCACGTAACAAGTCAGAGGTGCGTGCCAAGACCGAACCCAAACCGCCCGGAGTGGAAGACTGACTCCAACCAATAGGCCATCGTTGCTTTTCTCTATTATTCAGAAACCGCAATTTCGCATTCCGCACACATTATTTACGTGATACAATGTATGGTAGATAGCCTAAATAAAGAATAATGTGTGCTGATTTTCATTTACACGAATACAACTGTATCTTGATTTATCGAACGGGAGTAGCGGTTTTAGGTACACGTTTTACTATCAACGAAATGTAACAAACGATAAATACGCTAAACATTTTCATAATACCGCTAAAACTGCGAGTTACTGAAGAAAAATTCTTTGTATAGTTTACAAGTGAATGTTTGTTAAAATTTGTTTGGAGTCATTGTCATCGCTATCCATTGTGAATACGGCAAAATATTATTGTGCGGCAAATTGAGTTTACAGAAACGTGAAAACATGCATTTTCATATACGCAGTATAATGTGTTAAATAATACATTCTTTCTAGTTAAGGACCGTGTAAAGTTTGAGTTGAAAAAATGCATTAATTCAAAATTTCAATTATTTAGCTGTTAGGTCTATAAATATTTGACTGGCCTCGTGGTCGAGTGGTGAGAGATGCTGACTGCAAAACCTGAGGTCGTGGGTTCGATTTCCATCACGACAAACATTTGTGTGATTAGCCCATTTGTTTGTCTTGTGTCTGAGTGTAATAAGAATATCTATATAAGTATTAGATATATATGTGAGTTTATTAGCTGTACGGTTCCCATAACACAGCCATTCAATTGTCTAATTTGGAATCGGATAGCCGTGTGTGGAATTGTCCCCAGTTATTAATATCAGAGAGTGATGAATGTAGATGAAGCGTGTCAGGTTTGTAAGGATACAGATATTTAGCACTCGGTGTGTCTTGCCTGCACCGTTAGGGACCGGGCGTGATGTTATGTTGTTGTATTATTATTATAATCGTCTTGCTCTTCGCGTTGGGTTACGGTCCTTTATGGGTAGAGCAATTGGCATTGCCAATTCGCATTCACAACTGAATATTGATGAAGCTCGGCCAGCAGTATTGACAGTATCGATGTTGCAACTTGCAAGATTACAACTGAAAGTGGCAGGTGATTTCACCGCAATTGCATATGCGTCTTTAGGGCTGCGTTAACGAGCACTTCGCTCGTAAATTAGGGTTGGCAGTGCACTGATTTTGTTCACTACTAAATTGAGCTAGCGGACTAATCATTACATAGTATAAAACAAAGTCGATTTCCGCTGTCTGTCCCTATGTATGCGATCTTTAAAACTATGAAACGGATTTTGATGCGGTTTTTTTAATAGATCGAATGATTGAAGAGGAAGGTTTATATGTATAATAACAGCCATTATATAGTAGAGAAATACTTTTCTTTTTGAGGTTTCTAATGTAATGTAATGTATGTAATTGACAATAAAGCAATGTGATGTACTACCGTGCGACGCCGGGACGGGCCGCTAGTTAATATTTCATAAGCTGTTATTTAACTTGCAATGTATCTTTTATTTATCTTATTTTATCTTAAGTACTTGGCATGATGGTATGTTGTTGTTCTAGCAATATATCATGTATTTTCGGATCAAATCTTTCCACTTATTTTTAAACCAGTAACTCCAATCAATTGAAAAGAAAATTAATGTTAGTTGAGAGTACAAGTAGTCGAGTGGTTGGACACCTAAACTACAAAACCGATGGTCGTGGGTTTAATTCCCACTCAGGACAACCATTTGTGTGATGAGCCCATTTCTTTGTTCTACCTGGGTATATGTGTATCATCATCAGCTGTCCGGTTACACTAACACAGGTATGTATCTGCCGAATTTGGAATAGCAATTATCATTATTCATAAACGCCATGCAATCATCGATTCTGACTAAATTCGTGATAATAACGTATTATCAGGTTTAAAATGCAAGAAATCCCTATATCGAAAAAGCTGTTCTAAAACGCCACCACATTCTTATGCTTCCGATGTAGGGAATTGTCTCGAAGTGGAAAAGCATTTTTGCCGTAATTTCTTTGAAACGAAATAGCAAGTGAAATGTTTAATGCCACCATTACTTCAGCTACGCAGACCTTTTAGGGACTTTTATTCCGGACAATTACGGATTGTGACTGGGGGCAGAGAAAAAGGGGGTAGAGATCTTTAGCAGTAAATGGCCCTTATAAATGTGTCTATGGAAAAATAATGTTTCAATCGTCGTCTATGCCGCATTAACATAAGAATTTGAAGAACCGTAAACCATAAATTGCGGTTATTTTCCACACGATGTGAAGTGTCAAGTTTCTGGCCGAAATCGTAGAAGCCGAGTCAATGGAGTTGAATAACTCGCGTAACACCGCATTGTATTGTGTCGAAATTTAGCCATCAAAGCAAATAATTTTCACCTCCGGTTTGTAACGGCTTCAACGGCTATAAAAACTATTTATAACACGAATATTCTTCTTCAATACGGAGGTGCCATATCTGGCCGTTTCCCGGGAAAATTTTGATTGGATTTGGAACTAAAATAGTCGTCGCCAAAGGACGTAACGGCATCCTACAGTTTCATTTCTCAGTAAGGAATACATAATTTATTACCGTCATTTAAATATTAATAGAATACGAATTACTCAAAGAATTATGTGAGATTAATGGCAAAAATCTGAGTATTCGGTGAAGAAACTGGAAGATGACTGACAGATAGTAAAACGAATAAGGCGAGTTACTAATAAATGAATATTAATTACAACAATAAATTATTATTTTCCACACATATTACACAGTATATTTCATATTTGTTATCTTTTATTTAAAGAAAAATCCAGACAGTAACAATAATTGGTTACACCGCCATCTATTATCGGTTAGCGTAAATAAACGAATATCGCAACAATGGCTACCGAGCACATCTGAGATTTATTTTGCTGTTATACTATTCTGTAAGCCACCGGAACCGTGGCTATGGGTACGCATACAAATGATCCGAATCGGGAATCGAATCCGGGACGGGTGAATTGACTCACAACAATGTTAATGGTCTATTAAAAGGCGATTAGGCTTAAGTTATTGATTTTCAAAATAGTCCGGACTGCGTATTACGATGCTCACCGCATAGTTTCTTGACAAAATGATGATAATAGCCGAACAGTGATATTTTTAACTTCAAGATTGCGTCACTAAAAGTGATAAATGTATATTATATCATATTGCATGATATTTAATATCTTGGGACTTAAATAACACAAATCCAAAATATTTAAATTTAAGGTTACAAAACGCACGTAACAAGTCGCAGGTGCGTGCCAGGATTTGAACCCAGACCTCCCGGAGCGGGAGAATTACAAACATCAGGCTTCGCCCGCATCATTCACACGTCAACACCATTATTGCGCCAGTAACGCCATCTGTAGTGCAAAACGTGTATTCCTGTCAAAATTCGATATTTTCCCGCGAAAAAGGGTAGCCTATGTCACTCATCAGCCCTTCAACTATCTCCGTACTAAAAATCATATCGATCCGTTGCTCCGTTTTGTCGTGAAAGAAATAGATACACTTTCCCATTTATAATATTAATATTAGTATGCAAATAAGGATACTAGTATGGATTGCAAACCGTTAGTATGTAGTATGTAAACGAAAGTGTACTTATGTTCGCTAAGTCTGTTCTGTCTGACATTTCCTAGCTTTTAACAGAACAGACGAGCGCTGTTATAGACAAACGCGAGTTCAAGCTTGCATACTCGAATGGAGGTCGCGAGATATCGCCACCACAATGTGGGAGTACCACATAGATTTAATTGATTTGCCTCGTGGTCGAGTGGTTAGAGACCCCGACTGCGAAACCGGAGTTCGTGGGTTCGATTCCCACCCAGGACAAACAAGCGTGATGAACACATTTGGTTGTTCTGTATCTGGGTGAAATACAAATATCTATACATAACACAGGCATTCAATTGCTTAATTTGGAATCGGATAGCCGCGTGTGGAATTGTCCCCAGCTATTATTAATATTGTAACAATCGCCGAATTGCAAGTGTTCATTTCGTATACCTATATTATTTGACATTGTCTATGGAAGTTTCTATTTGCAATATTAAAACAATAGCTGCTTAGAAGGCATATAAAAATAAAGAAAATCTACGGTATGTACTTTCTATAAAAAATCAATTTCTTATATTCTTGTCTGTCTACTATTTTCCGAAATGGCTGTACCGATTTTGTACTAACTTATTGTACAAATACATATAATTTCATTGTCCAAAATAAATTTAATTTAAAGTCAAACGAGACTGAAGTTATGTACAAATGTGTCACAGATATATTATTTCCTCCATTTCTCTGTGGTCTTGTCAGTTTGTCTATTATTCTCTGTCATTCGTGACATTACCGGCAATGCGTAACGCTCGACTACACATCGCATATCGCGTCGTCTCGTTCGCACTCGTACAACACAGGCATTGTACAATCGTGTTTCCTCGCTTGCACTCATAGATAATTGTTTATGGATTGGTCGAGTTCACACGCTCGCAACGTAATTACTAGTGTACAAGAGTTTTAACTGTTTCGATCGTGGAAGGAATGCAGTATTATCTCTAAGATAAAAAGCTTCCACTATTTAAGTCGCGCTTTAGCAAAAAGTTGATTAGTGTCTCGTTCTAAACGTAAAAATGCAATAGCCATGCGGTTAGGCGTTATTAGGTTATTTTGTCATACTTTGTTAGTATCAAAACTTGACTAAAATGTCAAAACAGTGTCAATATGTCTATTCTACGCCATGATAGTAGCGCCATCTTAGAACCAGACATTACACTATTTCTGTTATTTTTGATTATTTTCTTATTTCACTATATTTTGTGATAATATACAATACAACCTATGGCGAATAAATATGTTTCTCTTTCTTTCTTTCTTTCTGTCTGTATCTCGCTTGCTCGTTTGCTACTGTTGTCACACACACACCAACAAAAACGAAATGAAAAGTGACAACATTTCCCGTCAAGCTGTTCGTACGACGAAGCGGGACAGTTCTGTGTTCCAGCTGCGCCCCAATTCGCTGGATACAAAGCTGGCACAATCGACACACGAAAAGACAATACGTTCGGACCGTTATAATACGTGAAGGAAATTTTTTCGCTTTCCAAACCTTCCCGAGTTTTCGATATAAATTTTAATAATATAACCCAACCTAACCTTCCCCGTTAGGGCCCTGGCGTGATGGTATAATAATATCGAAGATTATGCAAATTATTTATGGACCCCAGCGGGGTGCCACATAACGCTGGGTTACGGGAGACGAATTAAGACTAGTTTGAATACGAAAAAATAGGTTTTGTATCATACAAAGTAAATCATGCTTCTGTAATATGTGACGTTAACATTTGGCGCCAAAATTTAAGCGGGCGCCACTGACAGATATACACAGACTAACCAACACCTAGACACTTTGGATCCGTGCGGCCTCTATCGCAGCTTCGCAGAAACCTGTATTTCATGACCATAGACATAAACAACTATAACGTGCACAAACCGATGCGATCAAAGACAAGAGTGTCTGTTGGACATCAGGTGTAATAAGGATGTGCTAATGGTAAAATATATCGATAATTCGATATATCGATATTTTGACTCCAAGATTAAGGAAAAAAAACGCACGATCAATACTAATTTATACATGAAACGGGCAAAAAATATCGACCAAATATATCGATTATTTTAAAAAATCTATATTTTTCGCCCGTTCTTAAGATGCAAACGTTGTTTTAGTGGGAATCTTGCGAGTACACCATATTGTTTATGACGGAACTGGCGTTATCTGAACTGGTGTCATTCACGTGTTACTGAGGTCGGGCCGTGGCGATAGCGCGATCGTGGCAGCTAGCGGCGGATTTCTTTTACAACAGTGCGCAGCGATCTCAGCAACTTTATTGCTTGGATGTCGATTTTACTGTTCATTTCCACCCTGTATACATGTCCGTATTTGCACACCTGTATACTGCCACGTGTTTGTACACCCTGTGATTGGAGTTCAATCTAAAACGCCATGCCATCTATTGCTAGTTTATATCTCCTGTATAATGAATCGATTTTGAACACCCTGTACGAGTACGAGCTAAATTACAATTAAGTTACGTTGACACACAAAGTTTTTTCTAACCACCGAACCCACGACCTCCCGTTTAGGAGTCAGGTGGTCCAAACACTACACCAAGAAGTCAGTCTAATTATATCAGAAAAAGCAATAACTAGTTAAGTTCTTGATAGAAACTTACATGTTAAGGGGTAAATCGCAGTTAAAGTAGTATATTAATAAATATAATAATTATATAGAATACATATGTGTTTAAATAAATCAATGTCACTCAAATGAGTAATGTTAAACATATTTTATTGTATTATGTCCCCAGTTAAGTTATTATTGTGTGAATTGTTATGAAGTACCCATTAATTATCAATTTAATATGACTAGAAGTTACATGCGACTTCGGTCGTGTAGAACGAGTTAATTAATAACAATTATAATAACTGGGGACAGTACCACACACGGCTATCCGATTCCAGATTAGGCAATTGAATGCCTGTGTTATGGTAACCGGACAGCTTATAAACATACATATTTAAGATATTTTTATACGACCAGACACAGAACAAACAAATGTGCTCATCACACAAACGTTTGTCCTTGGTAGGAATCAAACCCACGGCCTCCGGTTTTGCAGAGGCTCTCTAACCGCTGGACCACGAGGCTATCACCGCTCATCATTATTAGTTTAACACAAAACATGTTTATTACATTAGAAGTAGTCGTTAATCAATTATCTGTGTTGTTTACGTATACTATGTAACTGTCATATTGCGAATATTCATGTTACATTGAGGCTCTTATCAATAGCTCTGCCACTGTTTTGGCGATCTTCGTACCATTATCACTTAAGATAGCACAATTAAAATATGATGTAATGTAATTCGGTTATTAGGTGTAAATTTGCGATGGACCAAGTTGAAGTTATACCGAGTAACCGATTAACCGAATACCCAGTTTTACTCGGTTTGTTTCGAACCGAGATAAGTTACTCCGTATGGATTTATATTGGTTAGTGGCTGGAAAACTTATGTTTAAGAGCAACACATTTCTATGTAGCAGTATTTCTATGAATGCAAGTTGCGGGTTCGATTCCCAATCAGGACAAACATCTGGGTGATGAGCTCATTTGTTTGTTCTGTGTCTGGTTGTAATAAAAATATCTAAATAAGCATTATATCGTATGTATGTTTATCGGCTGTCCGGTTACCATAGCAAAGGTATTTTATTACCTAATTTGGAATCAGATAGCTGTGTGTGGAATTGTCACCAGTTATTATTATAATTATTTATTTATTTTTATAACAAATTTTGTTTAATTAGCTTAATATCCGCGGGCTTTTGGGAAAACGATTATTGAGGAAACAAAGGTGAGTTATGTGTCTATGGAAAAGGATTTTCGCACTATTCTACATACATTAAAGTATTTGAAATTACTGCTTTTTGTATTGTTAAAAAGTTGAGTGGATGGATCTGTAGTTTTTTTAAACTTGTATGGACGCTTTTCGGTACAATCCCAGTGGAAGAAATAACAATAGGAATTATTATTATTCTACTAACTTCCCCTGTTACGGACGAGAGGAAAAACACAATATATGTATCGGTAGTAAAGAAGAAAAACGACAATTTAAATAGGTGAACTTTGAAAATGGGTCAAATCGACATGACGTCAATGTACCGCCTGTGACCCACTTTTGGGAAATCCGTCAAAATTCCAAATAAAATTATTCCAACAGCAAATTGGTATTTACTTCAGTGTTTATCAAAAATACTATAATAAATTACAAATCTAAATTAATTAATGTTTGTAAATAGATACATCATTTCAGCATTGTCTATTAAATTTAGTGAAATTAATTTTGTTGGCATTAAATTTAATTTAGTGTCGTGGAAATTGCAAATACACAACAATCAATGGTGCATACCAATTAAAGTGAAGCTGAAACAGTAATACTTTTATTACAATTGTGTATTCCATAGTCCATAGTCTCATCCATTCGCAAGCTACAGTAATGGTAACAGAGCATTAGAAAGCGTTCGTAAATTTCATAGGAATGGATAATGAAAGTAATTTTTATAAACTTTAGTTCCGATATACACTAGACTTAGTAACTGTTTGAAAAAATAGGTTATAAAAGCAATTTGGTAATGGAAATTATTATGAGTATAACATAACATTCTAGCACAATAGACTTGCCGCTTAAAATAAGGTAACAGGTCGTTACGCCATAATGATTTCCGATAAGTTAATTGTGTTGAAAATTCTCAAATTATTCGTGTCACCGACCTACGAAAAATGATGTATTATGCCACTTAAAATTGGTTTATGTATATTTCAAATTTGGAACACCATAAACGCGTTTCGTTTTTAATTTTTTATTGCGCATGATAATTTTTTATTGATGTCCAGCACGCATCAGTAATATAAAAGGCGAATTAAACATTTATATATACGCAAGTTTTAAATATTAATTTGTGTACTTTTTCTCGTATTACTATGAATATAAATAAGAAAAATAATTTTAACATAATTAACGAAGCCCACTTCTTTTTTTACCGAACTATAGTTACAATAAAATATACTTTGTTTTAAAAAACATTACGCACATGTTAAATGAAATTTAAATGTTTTAATTAGTTTGAAACTTACCAAATAAACGTTGATCGCAGTTACGCGGCCGTATTTGTTTCGAACATTTTCCAAATCACTTTTTTATTATTATACAAGTAAAAATAACAAAAAGATCAATTCTACCAATCACTTCGCACACACTTCGGAATTAAAAACACTTTCGTAACTAAGCAATAATAAAAAAAAAAAGTATTCCCGTAAAAAAATCAATCGAAAATAATGACGCAACGAAAACGAACTGAATTCGAAATTTAAAATTGAAACCGGCTAGTGATAATGGTAAGGTTAAAAATGAATTTTATATTTATAAAAAAGTTGATATTCGTATTTCGAACGTGCGATCGCAGTGCTCCCGACAATGGAGTTCTGTAAGCAACTGCTCCAACCGCGGTTCGACTGAACACTGAACTCTAAACACGACGAAGTCGACAATAATTCGTTCGCCCACCGTTTCCAACGGATGCGTGTGTACGTAATGCAATTTGTAATCTCAGAGGAAGGGAATCTTCTCGGGTAACATCTCGATTATCGCATTCTCATCAAAGGGACTTGTCTGAAAAACACATGTAGAATATTAATAAGGAAGGATTCCCACTTTGACAGGCGCCAAGCAGTCTTCAGTTGGCAACAATACCAATTAGTGCTGGTAGGTACTTACAGGTAAAGCTAGGAATGAAGTTTAAAAAGTAATGTTAAATAGGACATTAACTTCCTTTTATTTCCCGGGATGCATCTAATGATACAGAGAATTGTCTTTTAGGAAATTTTGATAAATATAGGGAATAGGAACATAAGGCTAGAGATTATAAAAATTTTGTAAGAGGATGTAGAATTAACTGTTTATATATAAGTATGTCTATTATATTAACTTAATAGCGACAAAGTGTAGTTCATTTATTATAAAAATAATGGTAAATTTGAACACACTAACGGAGAATATGACTGTAATAAAATGTATTATTTTCATTTTTCATACAAATTCACTTTTTACTATGTATCAATAGATGGCACTAGTAGAGCAAGTCAGGTTGTAAGCTACTCACTACGAGATGGCGCTAGCAACTGTTACAACTGCGAATAGTATGTAAGAAACAGTTATGGACCATACAGGTTTTTAAACATACATTAGAATGTTAAATATTCAAATATCAACTGTAGTAACTACTATTAAAACCAAATTATTTTCCAATCAACCAGTGCGAACATATTTAAAATCATCATTTACGACATTTTTTAAGAATGCAGTCCATAATGGGACAGCTATAAAAATGAAAGTAAAAAAGTGCTATTTATATAATATTTTAAAGCGAGTTCAAGTTCGTTTTTTATCGTTTCTCCGTAGGATCACGCGACCTTGTTGTCGGGTTCAAATTAACACCAACAAAAAACTTTAGTTATTCTGTTGCAATGCGGGTTAATTTTTTACTCGACTGTATTAATAATATTAAATAAATACCCACATTTTGGTTTTACATCGCTGTTCTTGTTCAGAGAATTGAAGGGATATTATAATATATGTATTGTAATATCCCTTCAATTCTCTGTATCTGTTTCTTGTATCTTTATACTTTATATTATTATTAAACAAAAAAGCACTAATATAGAGAAAAACACTACAGAATACAAAAATTTTAAGAGTTTTTTGCAACGCAATTTCTGGCAATTACAACAATCACAGGGTTCTTTCAACTGATTTAAGGGTATTTTCACATGGCAGTAATATGCAATGCGCAAGGATATGGTACATTTAGTCAAAATTTTTTATGAAGTATGTTAGCTATAGCGATAACTATTTTTAATAGCACTTGCATACGTTTTAGAACAAATCCACTTAACGCCCCATCCAATATATTTCGTCCGACAATAACTATGTTAATTACAATAATTAATCTTCTCTTAATACGATTATGCATAAAAAAAGATAAAGATAACTAAATATTGGGTTGAAATATTTTTTTCTCTATTAAGAGCTTAGGGGTATAATATATTTTTATATTGTTAATTCTATTATGCTTGGGGTAATAAAAAGTAACGAAGGATGAGGGTTACCTGTTAATGTTATTGTCATGTTATTTAAACGGATTTATACGTATTTGACATTTCTCACGCTTCTTCTGACTGATGGCTTGGGTCTTTTAAAATATCAGGTAGAAGATCGACAGTTAGATTTGTATCCGATGTTGTCTATGTACTTAACATTTAGATTATGTTAATACTTGCTGCTAGTATATTTTTCTTGCATGTCTGACCAGTGAGTCCCTCGCAAGGAGAAGTTTTAAGGGTATAGCCTACCACATTGGCCAAGTGTGGATTGGTGGACTTCACACAACTCATAGAATATTACGGAGAATTGGAAGGTGTGCGAGTATCTTAACGATGTCTTTCTTCGCCGTTATAAAACTTACAAAGTCCAATAAAATCCTTACAAATACTATGCATGCGAAACTATGTTTGTTTGTCATTCAGTCACGTCAAAACAGAGCAACGGATCGATGTGATTTTTGTTATGGAGATAGCAGAAGGGCTGGAGAGTGGTATAGGCTACTCTTTTTCATGGAAAAATATCTCAATCCCACGGAAAACAAACACGTTTAAATCAAGCAAACGATATAGATGGCGTTACTGTCCCGATAACGGTATGACGCGTGAACAAAATAAATTTCTGCGATGCTTAGACGTAAAGCTGCAGGTAACAGTTAGTATATTATAAATCTAATTACAGCTGTGGTAGAAATCTGGGTAAGATAGAGAACCCACTAAAATAATTGCTTGCTTATAGAAATCATATAACGTGTGAGAGCAGTTAACAATGTGTTGGTTTACATTAGTACGCGACTTTCATATCTCATTGTAAAGCTGCGTACACACGCGGATGTAATAATTATCATAAATTTAATAAATACATAAATAAATGGCTGATAAAAGAATATGACAGTAGATAAAGGCAATATGTTTATTAGCATAAATACGGGTAAGTGGTTAGAAATCACTACAAAGTATAAAACAAAGTCGCATTCCGCTGTATGCCAATATATGCTTAGA
>DWUN01002493.1:0-13775 GCA_018249975.1 Passova gellias | reverse complement strand
AACAGAGTGGGTAGCTATGTTCATTTGGCCGTACTGAAAGAAGACACTTTTTCACTTCCGACTTTGTTAATTGCTGCAGTCGATATTAGTTCTGTCAGTGTGACATGGAATATACCATTAGTTCGCAATATATTTTTTATAAAACTACTATTAGGAAGTCAAATAAGAATTCAATAACATTAAAGTAAATTGTAGAATGTGCATAGGTATGTAGAATTTCATAGAATGTTTTTCTTACATTAAATATTATTCGTTACTTTGATGGCATTACATAATCAAATTCGTATTTTACATAAACAATGTTGACAATAATTTCGAGTAGTATGTAACGTGAAAGTTTAAGTACGTCTTTTATTCCAAATTTCCACATCTCTTGCTTCTAAGAGGTCATCTCACCGCTCGTATCGAACATGTGGTATCTACTGGTTCACTGGTTAATAACAATCGGAAGCGGGTAGTAGAATTACGAAGGCGGTCCGGGCCCGCTATTGCTTTCCGTGCAAACAAAGATGCAATAAACTTTACCAAGACGAGCGCCTGTAACGCTCTACCATCTTAATAGTGCTTTTATCCAACGGGCGGAGCTACACCATGTCGCTTTGTGAACGTCCTTAGCCTTTGTTCGACCGACTGCATTTTATTTCGAAACTTACAAAGATATTGACACTAGTCTATAGCAGATGCTTGCGTGTTTGACGACTGTACGATATTGAATAGTGTTGAAAGAGAACGTTGAAAGATTTTGCTCATGTTTGGAAATTGATATAGATTTTTAACAAAATGCATTTACATTGCTTTTGTCGATCTTTATTGGAAGTGAAATTATTGAAACATATAACAATATACTTAAGCGGATATTACTAAATCGAATTCCATTGAAACACGTACGTGATAATTTACGTACTAATATGATAGTGTCTGGAGGTGAAACACGTATTAGTTGTAATCTTTGTGTAAAAAAAACTTACGAGTATGTACGTATGCTTTTATTTCTTGTATGATTATATACTATTTATATTATTTAGGCACCACCAAATTTATTCGATTGCATATGATTGCATAATAGTATTTAATTTATAATCTATTTCACAATGCAGTTTCTAATTGGAAGTTGCGACAAATTGCTAACATAACGAAAGCAAAGTAAATATTATACGAAAAGCGATCGCAATTTTAAAAGAAAACACACGTTCAATTTCCACAGACATTTTTGCCTTTACTTATTCATAAGAGAAAGCGGACTAAAACGGACTGAAGCTACTCGAAAAATACGTGACTACGTATAGTTAAATATTACATGAGCTGTCCAGCTCCACTATCTTGATAGTTGCATTGTACTACTTTCGCCGAAGGATCATATTCCTTTTGTCGCTTTTATCAAATAGAATCATGGTTATGTTAAATCAATGAGTATTGTTCATCTAATTGAATATCATGTAGGTTTTATTGAATCAACCCGATAGATAAACAGTTCGAAGTCAAATTTGTGCGCTTCCAAAGCATGGTCGGCCACAAGTAATTGTCAGGATTGATCAATGTACTTAATTATAAATGGTAGAACATCGTGAAGGACATGTTATTTATTCAGAATATATTCAGGCTAATGTTGTAGACATGACGCGGTCCAGGCAATTTTGAGTGATGCTTTTGATATTTATGGCTAGCCATAAATAAAACTGGGATCCCGCCATAACAACTGCAGAGTGCAATGAAAATGAATAAACGGGCCTTTATTTTATGGTGGTACTGTGGAGAAGTGGTTCTAAAAGTTAACAGCGTAACCTTATATTTGTGTATATATTTAAATATAGATATGTAATACTTATACTTATATAATGTCTAGATACCATCACGCTAGGTCCCTTACGAAGCAGGCAGAAAGACCCGAGTGCCATCTATTTACAGACTTGAAGGGATAATGTATTGTAAGTACATATTTTTGTGTATATTGTTTTGTATTTGTTTGAAACACTACTCAATACTACATGCTATCCAAATTATCTATGAACTATTATGTCGTTATAACTCTCCGCAAGCCCGTAATAGATACGGATTATAAAATAGTATGCGAACAGCAGGTATCAATTTCAATATGAATCTAAAGAGAAACGTATACAAAATCCTATTATACTAATTGACTATTTTCCAATTTGTTAGAGCGTTAATCTCGCCGGCAGATTAGTTTGTATTCAATAAAATTAAATAATTTCTTTTAGATCAATTCCAAACAATCAATTTGGAAGTAATTCTAATTTTGCTTTCGCAACTCTTAATGCTGGTGTTTTGAATCGTTTTATTAAATAGTTTCATTATTATGAAATATTCTAGTCGCCTTAGATACCACACTTCGATGCTTAGTCTCCAAAAGCTGGGCAAATTAAGTGCTTAACCTTTGTATATAAGTGGCTTACTCTTTAAAACTTCTGTTTTCAGATATTGTTTGCTGGCTTACCACTGAATCTAAGTGCATAAAATTGCATAGTCAATGTTCTCGCTGCATGTACTACCCTTTTCTTGTACCTCATGTTCCAGGCTGACTAAATTTACATTTTGCCTTAGACCCGCGATGTTTGAACCTGCCCAGAGGCAGCTATGAGCCTATCTTTACATTTTCGTAAATATATTTTAGAATACGTCTATATCGAGGTGAATACTTGCTATAAATTGTACCAATTTATGTGCGAAGACACTTTTGTCAATATTCCAGAAATCGATAAAACAATACCTATAGATATCTAAATATGATCTGCGTTCAAGGAAATCAAAATTTTATTTTATAGCTTTAAACCGAAATCCATTACAGTAAGTACGCTTCAAATGTAGCTATGAGTTCTATCTGTTTGTTGGCAGTTGTTTCTCTTTGTTCCGGTCATACAGGGACAGTACTCGCATTGATTGCATTCCAAGTAAACCCTCTTATAAAGCTGTGTATACATTATCGATTTCAAATAGTACACATCTTGATAAACAAAAAACATGCAGTAAGCAAAGCCTTTGTTTACTCAAGCAATAACTTAAAAATTTACTGTCGCTTCGTGTACTCCGGATCCTGCTTACTCGTGGCGATCTCACGCCATCATAGCCGTTCAGTCGTTTTATTAATCTTATTCCGAATGGTAATCAGCCAAACGTGTATATTATGCGGGACCAACTCACTCCTCACGAGTAGCAGCGCATCTGTGACCAACCTCTAATAGAGCGGATGCTAACGAGTACCAACACCACTTATACTAACAAGTATAATTAAACTAGTACTACTAACATACTCATTCCAACAGCCATGTTACTAATGAATACTCACAAACGAATTCTCTTTAACCCTTATTACTAACTGAATTTATAACTAACAGTCTCGTTTGTACAATCTTATTGGAAATTGGTTGCAGATGTCCACGGGCGGCAGCGGCCAATTATTATTGTGACTGCACCCTGTTCGTTTGCTACTCTCTTTACATAAAAAATAACTAAAGTAAAGGAAGAGCAGCAAATACAATACAAACTTCGACGAGTGCATTTCTTTAGGAATGGCGCCCGTGCAATATGAACATGCCTTTAGTGTAGTAAATCTTCGCAAGTGATTTTTGTGACTTGACTTCGATTTATATAAGAAATTAAACGTGCACGAAAATCATTAAACTAACAGGTTGAAGCTATCAAAGAAAATCTCGTTTGGTATTTTAGGTGTTTATTTACTTAGTGCCCCATAAAATTGCAGCCCGAAAGCCTAATAAATCGAATCCCTTGCGTGTTACAAAAATATAAAATGTAACACCTCCCTTAGACATTTATTTTCGTTACTTACTGCAGGTACCTTCTCCTTATTAGCGCGGATAGAGGAAAGACACGCCACGCAATAAAAGTTAATAAAGATTTATTGATTGTTCAATGATAACAAATATTGTTTTAATGGTAATGAAATGTTTTGAGGGAACTTGGTTTTAGTCCATATTACCAATAACATCAAGTCGCTAAATTGATTTAGATACAATTTGATATGGAGATATTTATCAATTGAATCCCAAATAAGATTGCTGCTTCTGTTCTTAAATAGTCTCTCGAGTATCGGGAGAGGGTCAAGATTTTGCGGATATTATTTTGATCTAAACGCGAGAACAATGTTCTGCAAACAACTAGAACCTATTTAATTTATTTATTTATTGTCACACTCCCAATATTATATTCAGGACATAGAAAGGCTCTTAGTGCACTGCTGGGCAACAAATATATGAGAATAATGTTGTCTGATCGATGTCTTTGTCAAACTGACTCAGTAACTACTCAACTAAACCTTTCAGCCGGTCGTTGTGGCTTTGATTCCCATCCAGGAAATTTGTTTTGCGTCTGGATGTAAATTTACTATTTATGTGCTGATGTAGGTTTATAGAAAGTTTTAGTTGTTTATCAGCAGTCTGGTATTGATAACCTATCAAATCACAAACTCTGTTTAGTTTGTTATCAGATGGCCGTCTACGAAGTTTTCCTAAGATATTAATAATAATGGCTTGTTTCTATATTCATTTTATCATCAAACCATTTATCATTACACTCTTCAAGATATCTCAAGACGAGAAAAACAAACAATTGCAAATTAAAAGTACAGAAGCTCTTAGGGCAGCAGATGTTACATGGATGTAGTGAGTAGCAGGTGGGAACAAAATATGGAAGAGAGCCAACAACTACCCTCTATAGATAAATTTTCTCTCCTTCACCGGGGGGACCTAAGTTGGACTCTACGTCTGGTAAACTAGTAAATAATGAATCATTATATCCTTTTATACTATCCATGCCTAAGAAACTTCATTGGGTTTGGTGATATAGCGGTATTGTGATTGTTATTAAGTTATGCTTCCATTCTAAACGCACATAGCCTCGACGCGGTCACAGATTTATAATAAGCGACACCCGTAGTCACAGATTACCGGTTACAGATTGCAAACGTTCTTTATAGTAAATGACAGAGCGGTTACAGATTGACCGGTAGTTACACACAGATTACCGGTTACAGATTGCAAACGTTCTTTATAGTAAGCGACAGAGCTGTTACAGATTGACCGGTAGTTACACACAGATTACCGGTTACAGATTGCAAACATTCTTTATAGTGAGCGACAGAGCGGTTACAGATTGACCGGTAGTTACACACAGATTACCGGTTACAGATTGAAAACCTTCGTTATAGTAAGCGGCAGCGGTAGTTACACGCAGATTACGATTAAGGCGGTTTAGAAATGTCCGGAACACGTCCTGCTTAATTGCTTCCTGTTTCCACTATTATACTGTGAAGCAGCGTGGTGGAGTATGAGCGTCCCATATCCGTTCCCAACAGTGGGCCCTATAAAATACTTGCAGCCACAACCCCGTTGTATATACTAATTCTTAATTTAGTAGATAATAATCTGAATTAGCTCATCAAGCGTAATAATGTCTAAGAAACTTCGAATATCTACGAATTGTATGGACTGTTACTACTAATATTATTAAAACTTTCCTATACAATACGTAGCTAGCGGAAGCAATATAGTATACGTCAATAACATTGAATTTCGTTAAATATTGTCAGACCCGCATACATAGGGATTAGAAGAATATAATAAGATTGTAGATAAATATTAAATACATAGATTGTGTACCAACATAAAATATGCTATAGATATTTTATTTATTATTACGCATTTTTTATAAAATAAATCCACAGAACCACTCAAACTAAGGCTTTTTCGCTGACTAGAGAGGAATCCGCACATATAAAGTGAACGCACGCTAAACGATTATGGATCAGGCAAAAAACGCATCGTCCTGTGTACTTCGCAAATAAATCAAGGGAATAGACGGCGGATTTCAAAAGTTTGTGATTTATCATAATCTGTATTTCAATTTGTTGAGCGGGTGGTCCATTATTCTTTGTCAGAGACACGGCAAGGGTGCGTGCAAGCAAAAAAAGGGATTGCTGAAAAACGTGGAAATCATAAATATAGAATCAATAAGATTCAGAAAATTGAGTGGTGCTCACAAAACACAAAAAACATTCCTATTTCAGACCAACAACGCAAAGTCATTTGTTGGCACTTTGTTAGGACGTTGTCAAAATAGCGAAGATGATAGATTTTAACACATTGTCATGAGTCATGACATTTCATGTCTTCTAACCCGTAATTACAAAGTCGCTACAATATTATTGAATTTTTCTACCAAATTCGAATTGATACGATTTATTCATAAAACACCTGTTGCATACTTGACCTTATAGGCAATCATTATGATTTTGTTTCACATTGCGGCCGGGACCTCGATAATTTTCTATGTTACTACATATTTACGTTATGCTCATTTTCTAATTACAAAAATTCCCTAATATTAGTGTTCACTATCTTTGTCCAAAGTACAATAAAATAGGATGTATGTATCGGCAATAATATCTACCTGAGACGCTGCATAAATATTTGATCCTTTATAGATAGAATTTTAACGTGACGAAAAAATAATAGCATTAAAAGTGAGTTAAATAAATGTGACAGCTTCCCAAGGCAAAAAGATGTGTCGGCATGGTTCCCAAATATAACCTCTTTTGGAGTTCCAATATGTGTGCCATTTCTACTATATCTACTATTTCTATGTTTCCATAAGCATTTGCACTGATTCTTCAAATGCATAAATATGTATGGTGTTCAATAACTGGTAAAATGCTCGCGAGTATACGGTCCGTCGTCGATACCCTCTATTGTGTAGCGGTTGAGAAAAATGCAACGCTGTTACAGCTTCTATGAAATTCTAAACGATTCCGTATCATTTCTAAGATCTGATATTGTATTTATCGAATTCGACCCCTAAAATAGTAGACGTTAAAAAGTATATTTCACAAAGGTTTTCGTTACTCAACGGGTTTACGAGCCGAATACTAGGCAAGTAAGATTTCCCGACGGTAACGCATATTTTAAGGCCACCTTTTACTGCGGCTATTTCAGAATCTAGAGTTTTGTTTCGTATTTGTTTATGATCTGACAATTTGGGCTTAATAACTTAATCTGGCTGTTATAAAGCAAGGCTATCGACGCTTATACTGACCCATATATGTGCTTTATTCTCTGTTCGTTTCTTGACATACGAGTACATAATTTGTTTGTCTTAATAGCGGATACCTTGCTGATGTTTATTAGCAAATTGTATATTATGTTTCTATGCAAATTTCTTTTGCAAATGCAAACTTTTTCTAACTAATTATAAGATGTTGAACAATCTAAAAATTAATTATATCGATACAAGTTTTGTTTTTGTACAGACCGCTCCCAGCGCGGTTGCTATTAATAATTATTTAGCTTTTTTCAATGATTGGTGCCACATTTCATGTCTATTTATTGTGTACTTCACTAGAAAACTGAATAAAGACAAACCAATTAATCACAATGAAAACTTGAAATATATGCCGGATACAAGATATAGTAAATCATATTTGTTCTTGTGTAAGAGAAAAAAATCCCCCGAAGCGACCTCGTTACTGCGTTTACTCTGTGACTTCTTGCTAGTCCACAAAGATTTCCCGGAGGTAACGCAAGTTACGTTTAGATTGTAATTTAAAAGTGGCCTATTGTTTACGTCTATATGCCAAGTCCGATCAAAAATCATTATTAAAAAACTGTTTTTACGTAATAGGAATACCACTAACATGACATGTGTTGAAAGGAAGAATGAATAAGCATATGAACAGTTAGGCGCCGAGGGAGACCTAGACTGCCCTATCTCTATCAAATAGGTCAGATACTGGCCGACGGAGGAGTCAAGAGTCTCCGAAACCGGCCTGTATGCATGCACTTCAGGTTTGCAAGGACAGAGATATTTGGCACTCAGCGCTTTCTGCTTACCCCGTTACGAACCTGGCCTGATGTTATGTTGTTGTTGTTGTTATATATGAATAGGCTTAAGTGATTAGCTAATGGAAACTGAATACTAGCTTACAATAATAGTAGTGATAATAAAAGAACATAAAGTACATAATATCTATATGAAATCTTGAACAGATCTTCTAAAGATCTGTCTATTGATATAAATATGTTGCCATGAGTTGATGACATATACTTATGCTGATGTTATAAAAACTTATTTAATATTTCGTGTCTAAGAGGGCTTGCCTTCCACGCTCATCAATTCGGAACTCGATAATAATTACCGCATAACACCGCAAATTATAGATTCTGTTACCTTCAACTTCGACCTAAATTTAATTATATGGCTTCATACTATCGTATGTAGTTAATGCTACTACGACTTTCATTCCTTAAATTAGATATTATTTTACGAATATCGTTGATTAATATTTAAAAAAAAAACTAATAATACTCCAAATAAAACTCAAACTAAAATATACAATCGTTCCATGGATTTTAAATATCTGTCTTTCTCTCGTTTTATATGCTGCCGACTTCACTCGAGCGCCAATAAAATTGTTCAACCGGACCTAAGACAATAGAAACATCAAAATTATTGATACATGAAATCGATATTTTTTTACAAACAATTAAAATAGCTGCCCACCTTCACCTATATAATTAAATTAATAAAATGAAAAATATTAAAAATTAAAATACCCTTTTAATACGGTCATTATAAAGTTTCCGTGTTAAATGGTGCGAAAGTTGGCCGAACTCCTCAAACTTTGCGCAAACAATAAAAGAATTCTTAATCAACTCATTCTTAAACGTGGGGCGTTAAACAAACTGAAAAAACGTCATGAATAATATCACCGGCTGTTTATTGCAGAAATTTATCGCACAACTTTCAGCTTTGAAAGTCTAAACTGAAAGCGTAAGCAACAAATTATTAGTCGAAATAAACCAATTAATTCCACTTTTCCTGTTCCCGCTTGTCCTGTACAAATTTAAACAAAAGGGGGAAAAACACGTTTTGTGTTCAGCTTGAGTGTTCGTTGGGTTGTATTAATTCATTGTATTTATTTTATTTATTATACCATTATTGTCTAACAAAAGCAGAAAGCCCCGAGTGCAAAATATGTCTATCTTTACAAAGCTGACGCTCCCTTTCTATATTCATCACTCTCTACATACATATGCGCCGGTTTGCAATACTAATTCTTTGTAATGCGATGATAACGTCATTCTGTGGTTTAAGAAGGGCGAATTAATAATTCAAGATCTATCCCGAGATCCATCCCTAATAACTTGAAACAGTTTGAATGTTTTAATAACGACGTCCTTACCGACTTTCACAACTGTACACAACTGGAACACGCGTGGCGGCCGAACCGCGTTGGTGCAATAAGCGATTACGCTTTTAATACATTATACAGCGCTTCCACGAGGCGTGTCGCCCGTCGCAAGCAGAAATCAGTTTGCGGCACCTTAACACAACAACAATGGTAACAAAACGTTGTTCTCTCACGCCCGGCTGCGGTCTACAGGTGCTGCCGGCTTGAAACAAAAGACGGTTTAATGAGCAGCAACCAATTGTTGTATTCAGCAAACCGACCATTTAAAATTATGTTTAAAAATACTCATTAGATTAACGTACAGAGAGAACAATTACATAAAAAAAACTCTCACATTACAACAAACAAAAGTCTAATAGATTGAAGCGGTTCTAAAATATTCACAGCTAAGAGTTTACACGCTGCCTATGCGAGCAATTTCCTTGATATCCGATGCGGTTAGTTTCCGACACGGGCTCTTTGTGGCCCTTATTTCATGCGTTACTTTATTCATACCCGCTTGTGTATACGATCACCCTCGCTCGGTCGGAATCGTAGCTGGGCAATTTTCCCTGAAATCCGATATCCAGATAGGCCGGCACACTACTCACACTCCATCCCATTTTCTGATAATAAACACGGGAATTCGTCGACCGGTGGCCACTGAGCGACATTATTACTATCCCGACCTACTTTCAAGTGGTCACAATGCATCTACAAGTGAACGGAGCTACCGGCGCATTCCGTTCTATTTCCGCCTCTACAAATGGGCGGAAATGAATTCAAAACACCCTGCAGTTGCATCCGATCTCCTGCAGCGGCTATCTAAATGACGCTGATATTCATGAACGATGATATGCACCGCCGAGCAAACCGCTCCGAATAGCTTCTCTATTTCACTTCTCGCTACAATTCACGATTACTAAGACAAAAACGTGTTTGTATTCGGACGAAGCAAAACTGTTTGAGTACAAATAAATGAAAGTGAAATAAAATAAAACGTATTTACACATACGAGTATATCATTTTCGAGTTGTCTCAGCATCTGAAAACTCAATCGGAAAATGTTGTTCATGTTTCCTAGACAATAGTAACGAGACATGTGATTGGCATGTGTAGACGAAGTGCCTTTATATGAGTAAATAAGACAATAAACGGATGGCAAACAAAAGTGAAATATCGACTTTCAGGGGAATGATCGGGTAAGCGTTCTGTGATCGGGATGTCAGGCAGATTTTTATTTATTTATTTCTCTTCTTTATAAACAAGCACCATGTATCTGAGGCGTCTATCACACAATGTTTAGATTGTTTCTTCTCGTTGCAGTCGTGACAGTTTTTCGTTTTGCGGCCAGTTATTAAGCATTTTTGCCAAAATTTGAACCTTAAATCGGAACATTGTACGTTGAAAGATCAATGAAAGGAATACACAGTAACAATAAGCACGTATTTTAGGAATTACTTTCAAAATTCATTTGTAACATGTTAAAAATTCTTCATTAAATTAAGTAAAAAGAACATATTACATTTAAATGTGTTTTAGGGCTTATAAAGTTTAATAAACCAATTCTTGCAAAATTGATATAAATGGTCCTATAATTGTTTATTTCCTACAAATTGACTTTTATCTGGACTTTAAAAAAACGTCATATATGTAATTTTCTCAACGGTAAAGTATCCGCGAAAGCTTCCGTCCCATAACATTTAAGTTTTTACGAGGAGCCGTACCGTCGAGTGCGTAATCCCAGCAATTTGTTCCACTGGATAAGGCATGTGTCCGTAATAATACGTGACGTTATTATCTTAGGATTACGAACGCGGGACGGGACGTACGGAAAACTCTTTAACATTAATTAAGACTATTCCGGTTTCCTTACTATGCCCTTATGACCCTATGAGGCCTTAATGACAACCTTTACCTGGTGTGAAATATTGAGTGAGAATTGTTTTCTAATATTTTGCTTTATAACAGTATGTTGGTGAATCGTTTGACTTGCCTGATATGGACATCAAAAGTAGCAAAATCAATTCTGTAGACATATTTCAAATATAACTTGTTACTTGATCTTGATCTTGTTACCTGATAGCAAATTGTATTTTTGACGGTACTACCCTCTTCTACTTGACAAAACATCTGTTTAAATATGTCTGGTTATTCGATTGGTAGTGGCAGAAAGAAGTGCGATTGCCAGGTTTCTATGGGCTATATCTACCTCTTAGTTTTTGTATAAATTATCCGTATTTTTGGCCCTTTTATTGTTCCACTGCTGGACGTAGGTCTCCTCTCATAGTGAAACGGTTTTAGGCCCTAGTCTGACCAAATGCGGATTCGCAGAATTTACACATCTCTAAAACATTATATATTTTTACGGTTCCGTATCTTGAAAGGAAGTTAAAAGATCCAGACGTTTATGCCGCAAATTTTCGACAGTCGCAAGGGAATCAAAACCTACAGGGTACTTCCCGTGAACTCAGAATCTTGAAATTCGATATGAAGCAACGTCTTATAGAACAGATAAAGGAAAAATTGCGAAAGCTGTAAACTTTTAGTTACATCATATAATAAAAATATTTTTAATAGTTTAAAGTTACTACCTCTTTCCTCATGAACGCGTAGAGGTATTAAATTGAAATTCATATCAAATACTCAGGTCTATAATATCTTTACGAATACCTATGTACCTACAGGTTTGTATGGAACCCTCGGTGCGCGAGTCCGACTCGCACACCGCCGGTTTTGTTATAATCTATCTAAGATGTGCAGGTTTCCTCGCGATGTTTTTAATAAATTGCTATATCTTTATTATGTAACCTACGTCATACAGTATAATGATCTCTAGGTACTATTTATTAAATAAACAGTAACAAACATTATAATAACGTTGCGCAAACACGCCCTACAAGTATTACCTTTTACGTTAGTACTCCCCATTGAGATGCTCTCTTCCTGTAATTACTAAAGGGGATTATTTTGCCTCGTTCCTCCATCTCGCTTCCGTAATTTATCATAGACTCTCAGTTTTTCTTGTGTTCGAGATGTTTATATAAAAAAACTGTACAAAATAATTAACATTTCATTAGTGTTTAATGTTAGTGAAGTGTTTCTGACTATGTCCATCACTTAATAAAACAATTACCCAATGTAAGAATTATCACTTCCATTTGCCTGTTTATAATTCTATCCTTATTTTAAGTTGGTACTCATTTCTCTCTATCCAGCCAACTTGCACCGTTTTATTGGTCTTCAATATGCACTGAGTCGGTTTATAAGTAGGTGTATTTTAGAAATTAGCTTCTTATTTAGCTAAATATTTTACCTTACAAAGACGAAACGTTTATTAAAGATTTTACAGAGTTATTAAATCAATCAGTATGTTGAATTTTACGGCGTATAAATTTTAAATACGAATAATTAAAATTGTTAATTAACTAAGTAGACTATCTTATTACCTAAAAGAGAATTCTGAGAATAAAGAGGTTATCTTGAAAAATGTTCTAGTAAAGTTGCCGTAAACCTACGTATTTTTTGAAACTTAAACTCCGCTTTCTAATGGAACTGTACAACCACACCATTTTCAATTTTACGAGATATAAGTAACGAGTAGTCTTAAACTCCGAACACAAATTACTTTAAAGCAAACGGACGACATTTATTTCGAAATAGTCATAAATTCCAACGTGGAACTAAATGGAGGAACCATTTGGACCGTTTTGCTCAGCGATGCATATCATCGCTCATGAATATAAGTGCCATTTGGATATCTTCTGCAGGAGATCGAATGCAGTTGTTGGGGGTTTTGAATTCATTCCTGCACATACATATATGGAACAAGAAAAAAACGATGTCGTCAACAGATGCACTCAGTTATACATAAATACTTAACGGCAAGTAAATTGAGATTGTAATTAAATAACACAGTAAATACCTATCGTTAGATTCGATTAATTAATAAAGAAAATGGGATAGAATGACATCAACATGCCGTCCTTTTGGCTATCATATAGTCGTATGGATTTTAGGGAAAATTGCCAAGTTACGAGTTCGAACGAGCGACGAAGCTTTTACACTATATATCACGATGACAATACAAGGATATGTGTAATAATACCTATAAAGTTATCACATTCCAATTACATTAGATATCTTATAGAAAAGTTTTCGTTGATATAAATTTAAAAAGCTTCTAAGAAAGTGTGATCGTGATTAAAATCGTTATTATATTTGTTTTATACCGGTGTTTTTCATTAGTAAAAAACTCTAGTAACCTGTAGGTATTCGATCAACTTGCTTCACGCTTTCAACGTTCGAGTGAACCATATCTCAGGAAGATATATTCATGAACAGCTTGAATCCGCAAATATTCATATCTCCACCACCATACCACTTCATTATCAATGATCTACCTATACTATTCAAAGAGATAGTTGACAAATCAATAAACAGAGACTGACTTTCGGGTTTTTTTTTATTTTTATTTTTTTTATCTTATGAGAGTAGTGAAAGAGCAAGCAGCAGTCACGGGTGGCCACTGCCGCCCATGGACATCTGCAACGAACCTCTCACAGGGCTGTAGGGATGA
>DWUN01002492.1:0-13775 GCA_018249975.1 Passova gellias | reverse complement strand
CAGGCAGGCAGGCAGGCAGGCAGGCAGGCAGGCAGGCAGGCAGGCAGGCAGGCAGGCAGGCAGGCAGGCAGGCAGGCGGGCACGGTGTGACACAGTTCGAAACGCATGATATACCGACGCGGCGCCGCGGCCCACTTCCCGTCCGTGTGGTGGGAGGCCGCTCGAGGTTCGTCTGTACATTCGTTTTTTGCTCCTCCGACCCGTTTCCACACTAGGAGGAGCTCGTCCAGTACGGGCAGGTACCGGTGTAAAGTTGAGGACGTCGGGGTTAATTATCTGATTATTTTTTACCAACCTTCTGTCAAATATTGATCAAATTGCGTTCCATTCCTATTTTTGTTGTCGAATAGGCATCTAATTATTGGTATCCAAAGCACGTAATCGGTTTCTATGGTCTTTATCGAAAACATTAGATTCAGCAAACATGTCAATATTAGGCAGGTATGTTTTTTATTAATAAATTCGTAGCGGGATTTACTTTTTGTATCGAATTAAAATGTCCGTTCACATTTCATACATTGATTTCGTTTAAATATGGCATAGTGATGGGCCACTGAACACAGTTGTTGGAGACACGCAGGAGAGCGGAGGAGCACAAAAACAAAAATCATTTGTTTGCACAATTTCGAGTATTCACATAAAAAGGTTTTTTTTTTTTTTAATCTATTGTAAAGGACTTTGTCGCTTGGCGACTACAACGTCCCGTAAGTAAAAACAAAAATAAATAAACAAAACAAAATTTGCAAACAAATAAAAAAAAAACAACACAAAATTATCTTTTAGCTAAAGCTAGGTGGGCTACGTCAACCAGCAGTTTCACCTAAAAAAAAAAAAGGTTCTTCAGAATAGTTTAAGTCCATATACCATTGAATCGTATAGGAATTATAGACGTTAAAAATATTAATAAATACGAAATTAATATAAATATAATTTGTTGGTTCTTAAAACGTCGCCTCGTAAATAATTGGTGTAAAAAGGCTCGCTATATTTCACCAATTTAAATATCTTTGCCTTTACAAGCGGTTCTGTCGGTTTCAATGGCAGCCAAAACTTGTTTGCCTTAGTTTACTGACATTACTTTTGTTTTAAATTGGAGCAGCTCGATGTCTGGATTTGTCGCTCGCTTGTTTCGTAAAGCAGTAAACATAGTGCTCGGTCGTGCTTTAAACTGGAATAGCATACTGCTGTTTGGATCAGTGTTTGATCGTTAATTTTTACGAATCATCCATACCCTTGTTGTACTGGTGATTTTGGCTTTGGCTTATTACTGGAACTAACAGGCTCTATAGAGCTCAATGAAGGAACTCGGAGAACTGACTGTCAAACGATAGTTCGATCTGCATTCGGCACCTAACAATTAACTTTCGAGCGATGAGCTATGAAGTGGGTTTGCCCTCCGAAGAAATAGCAATCTTGATCCCTTGTTAGCGCTTGATCTTTTTCTGAAAGCAAGCATTATGACATGGCTACTTTTAATAACCCCATATTCAATAAAAAGTAAATCTATGTTAACATCTGTACCTGTAAGCTAACACCGTTATGGCTATGTTGCTAGTATAAAACACTCGATGAGGATGCTCGTTTGCGTAACAATGGAAATATTTGCGCCGAATAGGAATGATGCCGTTGCGGTAGATTTTCACAAAACCACTTTTACAGTTAGGTTAGTTCCCTTGGTTGATTAAGATTCAGTAATGGTTAGCGATATTTTAAAATTCTTTGAAAAATCTGGGAATTTATCTAGCGAAGATACATTTTTTTTAAAATCATAACCAGGTTTAAAAATAAAGGAAAATGAAGTGTCCCTATAAAATAATAACTCATTTTCGAAATGAAAATCTGTCAGATAAAATTCGTTCTTAAAAAACCATAAAACTCGACCGTAAAAACACGCGAACGCCGCGACTAAACTTCGGCCATTAACTAGTTAAATATAAACTAACCGCATGACCGACTCCATCGTTCACCGCGCCTTCCCACACGCTCGTGTCACTCCCAACCCATAAATTATCCATCATCCGAAAAAACACGCAAAAAATACCATGAAAAAAAACTCCTTTTATCGATAACTCCGGTTAACACGACCAGCCCTATTGCGGCTCGCGGCCGCCTCCGTCCCGCCTTCTTAAGGCTCTCGACCAATCGCAGCGCACGATATCGCTACGAGGGGGAGCGTATTGTACGGCCGCCTCGCGCGTTTTAGTGTTGTGAATTAGTTGTTTTGTTTATTTTTTTGTACGATTATTGTCGGCGCGCCGCGGTTAGGAATTTGACACCTCACGCGATAGCATCGCGCCGTAGTGGGGAAACTTGGGGAAATCGTGAAACGCGCTGATTGATAACTGGCGCGTTGCGAGGGAAACGATACGTCTTCATAATCGCGCCCGGCAGCTGACGCGCGCTGGTCGCGTGCGATATTGTCAAATGTTTAGTTTTCGTTTTAAGTAATAAGTATTAATTTAAATCACATTGTAAATAGTATGTATTTGGTTGTTATTGGCATCGATTGAGTACCTATATCAATTCATGACCAAACATATATACCCAACTTTAATAAGCCTCTAACAGGTAGATACCTCTTTTTACGGGAAGCACTTTACGTGGTCCTGGTCATTCGTCAAAACATGTTCCGTCTCCTATAAACAGTGGTTGTAAATTGTATATTTCAAATTTCATTACGATTTAACTCTAGCCTTTATTTCATTAAAGGGCGTGTTAAAGAGAAGTCTCAAGGTTTAACATCATCAAGCCCTCTAAACAAGCGCAATGCCCGTTCCCAATTCGTATATCCAGGTTATGCTTTGCAAATTTTTCTAGAAGTTTCGTTAAAAGTTTAGTCGCTTTTAACAAAGTCGTCGTCCTTACTTGCCGGTATGTTAAAGGATTCACCGGGCTCGCTTGTAGCATGTTCGCGATTTCATCGAAATATGTACCTGCATTCTTAGGTAGGTACAACTAAGACAACCTATTACAACACTACGTTCCACTCAAAATCGGCTTAAGATGGTTATGTTTAATAAGTTAATTTTCAATTGGTAATTGTACCATGAATCTCTGAGGATCCGAAAGAGATTTCTTTCAAAACCGCATTGGCGACTTCTCCGGTATTGGTATTGGTAACACTATTAATATACACTAATGAAATCCAAAAAGACCCCGATTAATGTTTTATTTTAATATATTTTAAAACTTTAAGCAAGTTTCAGATAATACAATACAATATTCGCGTATCCCTATTGCAGCAATAACAAAATCAAGTTGTTTACCGATTACTTATCTCGACTTGTAACATTATTCACGTTTTGTCACTAATTAATGGAAAAATGTGAATTATACAAGTTTTATACCATTTTTTAAAATACTTTGACATCGTAAAATTGTTTTCCGGATAAATTTTAATGATTGATTTAAAGTTAAATTAGAAATAATTCTTACATATTTGTATGATACCTACAAAGGAATTGTCTTTTCTTTTTTATTTTTATTTGAAATAACTTTCAATAAAAAAGTACATTAGCGTAAAATCGTTGCTTCATTTCGTGTATTCGTCAAAAGCATCCTTGTAAGATTGTGTTGTCAGTTTGATTTGTTTCTTAGGATAAGTGCTAGCATAGGTTCAGTATCATTATTAACATAACTAAGATAAAAAATATTAACATTATAAGTAAAATTATGTTTTGATTCGTTCATTTTATTAGTAAATTGTTTATTCCCTGTTAAAAAACGTTTAAAGGAAACAACAATGTGGCCTTAATTTGAATTATTTAAGCAAAATTTAAGTTCCATAAAAGCTTTCGTAAAATTAATTTGATTGTAACAGGGAATCATAACAAACGACTCTTATGCGATCCGTCATCCGATTGAGTTCCAGATGATTCTAAGTCTGTAAGTCACTTAGTCATAGCGCTATCCTTATCGCGCTCGTGACGGACAATGGTTGTCTCGCTCTGTCACACCGTGGGTGGAATACTGTTCTTTTGTTTCATAGCTTGCCGCTATGGTTGTTTGAAAAATTTATGTTAAATTAATGTTGAGTTTTGCTGTTGAATTAACAATTCGTTAATTGTTGTACGATGATAATATCGTATATTAGTTCTCACACTTTTGTATGAGACTAAATCGTTTATTTGTATGATTAATAGTAGGCAACTGCTTATGAATTTCGAGGTTTAGTTGGATTTTTGAACTTTTAAGTTGTACGGTTCTCGCCCACAGACATGTAACAAACATGCTGCTCTGGTAATGGAACAGCTGTTAAATACTTATACCTATGGTTAACTATAAATGTATACACACTTGCACAGATCATATTCTACTCACAAACTGAACAAACATACAGTTAGTTACCTACTCATCAAGAAAATATTGTTTTGCATGAGAACCGAACCCACAACCCGTATGGCCATAATTAACCACTGGATATACGGTCCTTGATATATTAATTAGAAGAGTACAAGGTACGCTTAATCCATTTCTACTTATGTCTACCGCCGTTCTGTTTGTATTTCCATAATACTTCCTTATTTTCTTTAAGTTTAAATGTTCTTTTAACCCTCAGCGTACATCATCACTATATAGTATAAAACAAAGTCGCTTTCCGCTGTCTGTCCCTATGTATGCGTAGATCTTTAAAACTGCTCAACGGATTTTGATGCGGTTTTTTAAAAATAGATAGAGTGATTCAAGTGGAAGGTTTATATGTGTAATAACATCCATTATATAGTAGAGAAATACTGTTACATTTTTAGCGGCGGGGCGGGACGGAGTCGCGGGCAAAAGCTAGTTACTGGATAAAATATCAACGGGTCTCTGCTACCCCGAGTTCCTCTCCGCCGCGTGTGACCGCCGTTCCACAAGATTTCGTGTGCGTTCTCTGTGTAAAAGCTGTTTTGTGAACACCTGTATTACTCCATTCCGCTGTTACGACACAATTAAGGACGAAAACAATTTAACGAATCGTTTTTTAATTGCGCAACCTCTAAAATAACGGTGAACGTTACGTAAAGTGGTAGTTATTCGTGTTACTTAGGTATGGATTTAGTTAATAATTTTTTTTCAATTAAAGTTATTAGTATAAGAAACGTGGAATTGTGACGGCGATTAAAAAGCATCAAATTAACAAGCGACAAGTCACGCGCGGTCGTTAAGATCACATAAATTAATAGGAAATGAGTAGGAATCGTCTTTATTCCCACTGCTCGTTTAGCATGCCCGCTCGCCGCTCGGCCGGAAGCGGGCGAGCTACGCCGCATACGAATAGCACAGTAAGCAACCAAGTTATGTACCCAACGCGCATACATTCACTATTATGTTAATCGGGGCAACGTGCACGAATGTGCATACTTGGCCGCCGGCTGTATCACTGAACTTCGGGCTAGTGTGATGTGCGTCGTTACCCGGAATTTATGTAAGCCTGGTAGTGATGACCATGTTGATTGCAAAGTGTTTCTTTTTAACATGGACGTATCATTTTTCAGCTCAAGTGTCGATGGAAAGCATGATGGTGGGCGGCGTGGGCGGCGTCGGCGTCAGCTCCGTCGGTGGCGGCGTGTCTTCCGTCGGTGGCTTCCAGCTGGTTCGCGAGCCCACTTCGGGAGCGCTCATTCTCCTTCCGGCGCCGCCCGACTTACCTCATACCGTGGTATGGGGAGGAGTTCCGTACTCGTCGGCGCCTCTCTTGCTGCCCCCCGCCCCTCACCCGTCGCATCTACAACTTCTTCCCGGCGACCTCCTCGCATCGACTGCTACCCTGCAACATACTCACACACACTCGACCAGACTGGTCACCCTGGCTCCCGCGCCTGCGCCGCAACCTCATCCGGCCCACTCAGTTGAAAAAAGGAAACCCATAATCCAGCCTTTGATAACTCCGCACGCGTTAATAAAGATCGAACCGGAGCCTCCGCAAGAAAAACCACAGCCAACATTCGCACCCGAACCGGTACCACAATCGATGATGTCTGCGCACTTGTATTACCAACCAGAATACTCAGACCAAGCGTGCAGAAGCCAAGCGACCTCACCCGCCGCTCCGCCGACCCCTCCTCCGGAGGCTCCAGAAGCGCCCGCACACAGGGACGCGTCCAACCAAACTGATCATATTGAAGACGAAGACGAGTCCCCAAATCATGCCGATGAAGACGAAAGGGACGTTGCTTGCGTCGGTGTGGCGCATTTCCCTGAAGACTCGATTGTGCTACAACATAACCCACCCGCGCAGCCATCTTCTATAGACAGTTCTGAAGAATCGTCCTCGGAAGGGCTGACGAATTCGAATGTGGCAGGTTCGGTAGAAAAAGCCATCGATGCGATAGAACGCGACAACGCTATGAACAGCGCTAGCAGTGGTGGCTCTCACAATTTAGTTATGGATACAGCGACAACGTCGGCTATGCAGCCTGCTTTGCATTTGTCGCGACCACCGGTCGATGTCAGTGGGCTGGAACTATTATCAAATAGTATTGAACAGTTTGAGAGAACCACTCCTGGCACTTTACCTAATTTGGAACCTATGGCCTTGACCGTTGACACGCGTACGTCCACAAAATTACACATTTCTATAAAAACATCCCCGAAATCTCCACCATGCACCGAAGTGGAGCCACACAGGAGATTTGATTTTCCATCTGCTGAAACTCCGGAGAGGGCGAAACCTTCGCTGGACGGGTTGGGTTTGCTTTGTGCTTTAGCAGAACAAAGGTTTATGGAGGAGGTTGTAGAAAATACACCAGTGAATTCGGCTCCTTCTCGCCCCTACATAAAGTCGGAACCGTTACTCAGTCCTACAGAACGGGACAGGCCTTTAGAAATCCCTAAAAAGGAAAGACATAGAAGCCGAGAAGATACGTCAAGTGAGGGGAGAAGAAAACGAAGCCGCGATAGAGAGGAACGATTACGTCATAAATTAGAAAAGATGCGTCGGCACAAGCGCGAGCGAGACGGCGAAATGGGGGAATCAGCCTCCGGGGGCGACCTGGAGGCGAGTCTGCGGCGTGTAACCGCGTGTAATTGTGGAGTAGTGAATTGCCCACATTCGTCTTCGGTGCCTTCAGCTCACGATCTCGTTAATGCGATTGAAAAGGACATGAGAGAACGATTACAAGAGCTACAACGGCAATGCGACGAGAAGAGAGCTCAGTTGAATGCCTTGACTCCCCCGCTGCCCGCGCTGTCTACGCCGCCTACACCGTGTACTCCGGCTCTCTCGCCAGACTCTGACAGAGGTTCTTCCAAGAAACGCAAAGTTGGAAGACCTAGAAAAGTGTCGAGCCCCGATTCTACGGAGACCATTGTTGCCAAGAAACCAAAATCAAAGAGTAGTCTAGTTGGCTATCTATTGGCTAAAGGAAAGCTTAAGGGCGGTGGTATTTTATGTACGAGGGGCGAACCGTCCAGGGAAGAGGCGAACAGAACCAGCAAAGTCCGACCTAAATTGAAGGCTGAGCCTATAATTAAGGTATTCTCGGAGGAAGAAGAACGCGACTGGAGTCTCAACCGGTCTGCGAGCTCTTCCATGGAGAGTCTGAACGAGGTTCGACAGAAGAATCGAGAGAAGGTGGATCGCTTAGCGCGAAAGCACTCCAGGGATGATCTACCAGAAATTGAACTGGCTATCCGCAGGGCGAGCGCTTCGAGCGAGAGCGATAAAGAAAGACGACGAGCTAAAAAAAGGAGGAAGAGTATCAAATGTGAGGAAACAGGAGAAATGAAGGAAACACCATCCGAAGCGCAGCAGAAGGGAACTTCTCTTTGCACCTTGACAGAGGACAATCTAGACACGTCCCAAAGAGTGCTTACTTCGAGGGGCGGCTTGTTCTACGCCGGGAAACTGAGCGCCGTGCAAGCTCCCGATGTGTACGCTATTACTTTGGATGGGGAAAGAGGAAATAAACCACACATCATGTCGAGAGAAGAGACTCTGAAGGACGCTGTAAGTAACATATTGTCTATTTTCATATTTCATATGTAGTAGAAGTGATTGCTGGTTAGCGGAAGAACCGGTGCAAGGATGTATTCGTTTCCCTGCATTAAAATTCGAATTAAATGTAAATTCATAATAATATAAGAGATAAAAATTATTATTTTTGTTTCAATGCATTGTAATCTTACTTTATAACTTTTTTCAGATTCTTGAAGTGACTCCTACGTCTGTGTCGGAGCTACCTTCGGGAACTAGGGTGTGTGCGTACTGGTCCCAACAGTACCGGTGCCTGTACCCGGGAACCGTGGCCGTGTCGTCTCCGGACCCGCACGATGATAAGTTCGTAGCCGTGGAGTTTGACGACGGGGACTCCGGCAGGATAGCCATCGAAGATATCCGTTTCTTGGAACCCAACTATCCTATTGTCGGTTAGTATAATCCATGATGTTTATCGATGATCTTACGTTTATGATAGGTAGGAATAGAAGTAGACCTCTTATTCACGATATATAATTAGGTAGCTTCCTGAAACACAATATAGAGAATGAATGTTTCAATAAATAAAGAAAAAATTATATTTTCCAATCGAGTAATGTTTGGTTCATTTGTATATTTTGAAATTCCAGAATATGAGAATACGCTATTCACACTCGGAAAACGAAGACGCAACACCAGTGTATGCACGGAAGAGAAGAAAGCGATGCCTTCCACTAGCACCGACAACAGAGATGCAGCGCTACAGATGCAGTCCCAGCCGCAGCTGCCGCCTTCCACTCAACAGAAAGACGAAGAGCGACACAGAGATCGGAAGAAATTAAAGAAACATAGGAAGGAGAAGATCAAACGCTTACATTCGAGCGAGGACGACCCCAACTCCGAGTACGTCAAGAAAAAGAAGAAAAAGCACAAATGTTGCGAGGAGCACTGCAAGCACAGGAGACACCACAAGAAGCACCACAGGAAACACAAGAAGAGGCACCATTCCAGCTGCAGGGAGCACTCCAGCTCCTCCGGCGACGACCGGCACAGGCACAAGTCCTCGTCGGACTATATAGATTCCAACAAATCCAACGAAGACTCCGGGGATTCCAACGACAGGCTGTCCACGTTGATCGCGATGGAGAAATCTCCGAATGATAAAATGAAAACGGTCATCAAGAAGGCGGTGCTATCCAAGAAGAGTCTGGTGAAGACTGCCGTTCTGGATTTCAGCAACATCGGCAAGATAGCGTTGAAGAAGAACGACGAGGTTAAAGATAATTTAAAAGACAGCGGAATTGGATTAGATGTGGAGACGCCGTCTACTTCTACGTGTGAAGTGCCTAAGAAGGTAAAATATAAACGATCTTTTTAAATGTCAATTTTATCGAGTTGCGTACTTAATGAGATGACAAAGTAATTATTGCAATTCCGTCTTCCGTTTGACTGTTTGCGTGTTAAGTTTACATTTACAACGTCAAACGTCAAGTAGTTTTTGATTTTAAAACCGTGCGTTTGTAATGAATGCGCTCCTTCCGAATAAATGCAGGACGTCTCAAAAATATCAATCAGTGTTGTTCTGTAAAATGTTAAAATTAACCGTATTGTTGTCTGGGCTTCCAGAAAGTGAAACGGCGCACGGTGTCGTCCACGTCGTCGGAGGGGAACGGCGGGGGCGGCGGGGGCGGCGGGGGCGGCGGGGGCGGCGGCGGCGGCGCGGGGAGCGCAGGCGGCGTGAGCAAGATGGCGGCGTTCCTGCCGGGCGGCGCGCTGTGGCGCTGGTGCGGGCCGGCCTACCGCCGCACGGCGCGCCCGCGCCACCGCAAGCTGTTCTACCGCGCCATCCAACGCGGCGAGGAGACGCTGCACGTGAGTCATGACGCCCTGGTACACTCGTTACATATTATATCGCATTAAAAAAAAAATTGAATAAAGAATAAAAAATTTACATTAATATCTTTTTTTTGATTAAATTTTTATTGAAATAATACAAGAAATGTACTTAATTTAGGTGAAATTTGAGTTGTCCAGTTTCGTTCAGTAATATTAATTATCCCATAGCCTGGGCCCATCAGTGGTTTTTCGAAGCTGTAATACAACAAATACAAATGTGACAATTCTCAGCAACGTACTGAGCCAACATGACCGCCAGGTGGGCGAGTGCGCGGTGTTCCTGTCCACGGGCCGCCCCGACCGGCCCTACATCGGGCGCATCGTGGCGCTGTGGGAGGCGCGCGGCGCCATGGCCGTGCGCGTGGAGTGGTTCTACCACCCCGAGGAGACCGTGGGCTGCGAGGCGCTGCACTACCCGGTCAGTATACCTCGCGCGGAGCGACGGACGAATTGCCGACGAACGAGTACCGTAATAACCGAGCCGTGCGCTCCTCAGGGCGGCCTGTTCGAGTCGCCGCACACGGACGAGAACGACGTGCAGACGATCTCGCACAAGTGCGAGGTGCTGCCGCTGCCCGAGTACAAGGAGCGCATGGGCGACGAGCCGGCCAAGTACAGCACCGTGTACGACAACAACGACGTGTACTACCTGGCCGGCCGCTACGACCCCACGCCGCGCGCGCTGCGCATGGAGCCCGACATCCCGCTGGCCGCCGCGCCGCCCGCCCCCGCGCCCGCCTCCGCGCCCGCTCCCGCTCCCGCGCCCTAGCCGCGCCCGCTCGACCGGTGCCTTCTGTAATCTATTTTTAAACGTTTCTTTTTTTAAATGAAATACAAATATTATTAGCGTAAGTCGAGTTGTAAAAGTAGTGGGGTCGAACGTTTTTGATCATTTTTAGAATTTTCTTAACACTAGTTAATCGGAACGGGACGCGGCGGCCGGCGCGGCCCTGGCCCACGAGCGCAACAAAGTTGCCGCGAAGGCCTGCGCGCGGGCGCCGCGCTCGCTTCAAACTTGTAACGTGCAGTTTCGTCAATCTCGATGTCGTAGAGCGTTCTCCCGTAGGTTCCTCGGTCGTCGGCGTAGTTTAAACACTTATACAGGTCATAAAGTACAACGTAGATTTTCGAGGCTCAATAAATGTGACAATGTTCGATGATTGCCGTCCCCGAGCCGGCGCGGGCGCGGGGCGTGCGCGGGGCGGGCGCCGGGCGGGTGCGGGGCGGGCGCGGCGCGAGCCCCGTCCGGTCCGGTCGCCGGAGCCGGGCGCGGTCCGACCGGATCGGCGATGACATGTGATTTATTTTTGATACGTGTAACGCTGTAATCTCAGTGTAAATGTACTAGTTGTATTTTTTCATGTATATTATTCTAGATCTTTACGTATACGTAGTTTCTTCATATAAATTTCTATTATTACTTATATACTTATATAAAACGCAATATCGTTTCTGCTAGTCCCACGTTTCGTTCAAAATTAACCAGTGATGTAATATAAGTCGTGTAAAGGCACGTTTCGGTGGAAATCGATCGACATGAAATCGCCGCGAGCGGCGCGCGGCGCCGTGTGTTATGTTATTGTTAGTTTCGCTTATTTCATTATATTTCGGTTGATAATATTATGTTGTTCGGTGTATACCCTGTATCGAAATGGTGCTAGACGCTTGATAATGTTCGTTTATTTGGCTGTAGTTAAGATTGTACATAGATATTCGTTCGGCGGCCGGCGGAAGCCCTCGCCGCGTCCGCGCGGCGGCCCGCCGGGCGCCGCCGCCGTCCATCGGCTTATCGTTTTCATAGGGTGCGATGGAGCCCTGCAGTTTTAACCATCTCGTTCATATCGCGGTGTGTAAAGGGACTGAAAAGACAGGGAATAGGTAGGTCGACCAAGGTAAGGGTAGGTAGGTTTTGTACGATGTGGCCAAAAATGTTTGTAAGAAAATGTTGGAAATTCAGCCGTAACGAGGGTGAGGAGTGTCGCGGGGTCCGGGGGCGGGGGTCGCAGCTGGAAGCGTTTAAATACTCAGGATAGCTTCTACGGCGGGTCTTCCTAACCGGAGGTCGCAGAGAGACGCCAGGGCTGTACGGACTTTACTTTTCAAATGAATATCATAAAGTACGTTCAACGGTTAAAAAAACATTTCAAATTTTTTTTTGTGCTTTTTCAATAAATAATGTTCAGGATTCAGACTGGCCCGACGAAGATGAGGTTGGGAAAGCCAGCCGTAGAGGCGGCGGCGGAGGCCGAGGGGGCGGGCGCGCCGGGAGCGCCGGAGCGATTCTTTGATCTTCACAGTTAAGTTCCGTTTTACCGTTCCCGAGGCGGCAGCGCCCGCGCGCCGCCGCCGGCCGCCGCGTGTCCCGATGAAGCATGTCTCGATGATCTGCGCGCTATCGATGCGCACGTTCACGTTGGACGAACTTATTTTCGCGCGACGTACTCTTTGTTGTCATTATTCATATACTTATACGTTAGATTAACTCCATAAGTTTTAGGTTAAGTTTTTTTTTCTCTTTTTATTTTATATACACGAGAGTATAATTATATCGGACATTGAAACGTGACATGTGTGTATCGAGGAAATACGAGAATCGAATTCGGAATCGATCAAACGTGACGGTATTTTTGTATTGCGGGATGCGAGCGGTGTTTTCGTTTGGATTGTTGAATTAAAGTGAGTACAAAGGCGGTCGGATTGACCGAGAGCTAGAGCAGCCCGACGTCGCTCCGTTGTTACTTCGCTCTGAGACTGTTGTAAATTTTATGAATTATTCCTTGATGACGTGTAGCGTGTAAAAGGGGAAGCCATAAAAATAATTATTAGCAATTAAAGATTAATAATATATCAGCATCGATAATATAAAGATTATAAATACGCTTAAATAAAATATTTTTGGCTGAATTTGGTGTTTTATTTATTTACCGTTCCGATTTTTTTGAGCAATTATACATAGATTAAATAAAAATCCAATATAACTCGCATTGGAATGATTAGTTATTTAAATAAAACCTTACAAGTTTACCGGTCATCGTGAAATGAATGAAGGAATCATTCTATGAAATATATTGCATTCCGCTTCCTATAACACACAAATATCTTTTGGTTTCAGTTTAAAACAACTTTATCTTTTAATTTATATAATACACAACCATAACTCTGGTATCCTAGCTATTACAAAATGACTGACATTACAATCGGAATACAGACTTACTTTGAATTGAATATATTTAATTTCATATACAAATAGAGATTGGGCTCGAGCCACCGATCCCTACTCCAGCTTTCTGGAGCAGCGTGGAGGACTATGCTCGCCAGCATTAGGACGTTAAATGTTTACGGTCAAAAATAGAGATAACTTGAGATTCACATTTATTCAATTACAATATAACATCAAGCTCTATCAAAAGAACACTGGCCCAATATTTGGTCACATGTAAAGCTTTGAGAAAAAAATGTAACACGAAAAGATGTTGTAAATGAATATTAACAGCTGAAGTATTTGAAGTGATCACGTCACGACACGAGAGCCGAATGTCGGAGCCTGTGTGCCAGACGTGCCGTGCCATGTCCGACCACAGGTTAACTCGAGGACGCCGTGTGAGGGTCAACAAAGGACCTCCCGTTTCCCGTTGCTGATGATTTCGTAGGTGTCGTCGTCGATGATCTTGTACACGTCCTGGCGGTAGTGCTTCAGGTTGTGCAGGAAGCGGGTGGAGCTCTCCTCGCGGATCTTGGTGAGCACGGAGGGGAGCGTCCGCGTGTGCGCCTCGCGCGCCAGCGACAAGTAGTATCTCTCCTGCAACGGTAACGATACAATCTATTTAACCGATAAACGAACCGCGACCTACTGCACTCCTAATGACCGTATTCTGAATTTCCGGATGTTCGCGAACGCTATTATTAATAACTAGCTGACCTGGCAAACGTTGTTCTGCCATATAAATTATTTTTTATTGCTGCTCCTCTCCTATTCATCTTA
>DWUN01002491.1:0-13780 GCA_018249975.1 Passova gellias | reverse complement strand
GAAGAGGAGGAGGAGGAGGAGGAGGAAGAGGAGGAGGAGACGCCGAAGCCGAAGCCCAAGAAAGAGGTATGTTGTAGGACGCACCATAAACAGACAGACTGAAATTAGTGTAATTAGTTAATTGTTTATAGATGACTAGCTTTTGCCAGTGACTTTGCTCGGGTTATAGTTTGGAAGTGGCAATTTTTCATCGTTAACGTCCCCGCAATCCCCTTTGGGGGTGGAATTTCATAAAACCCATTGTTAACCGATCACTGCTTAGTGAAAGAAATATTCCTAACAAACGTCAAGTTTCTACGCCTTATAGTTCCAGAGATATCCTGATGAATCACTATATATAGAAATCCTCTTATATTATGTATACGTATATGACAGAGGAAGAATGAACACTGCATTCGCTTGCATTTGTGTGGCCCGGTGTGCAGGGTACGGTGCGGTGGAGACACTGAGCCTCGAGGTGTGTCGGATGGTGCTTTAGTGGTCGTTGTTTGCATTGTATGTCCGTAGTGAAATGTCCATGCTCATTTGCAGGATAGAAGTCTTGAACGGCATACAGCAGTATTATGTATGTGTCAATGGGCCTTTGTTAATTTCATTCGTCCCGTTCTCGCCAGCCAACAGAGCCGCCGGTGCCGCTGCCGGCCGGCAAGGGCATCCCGCTGGGCCACATCGGCAACGTCGAGGTGTCGCTGTCGCGCTTCAAGACACAGGACCAGAAGATCCTACATCAATACTTGTATGGGGTGAGTACAACCACTCGTTATTTTTACTTGCATTCCTTACCGTACTCACGGTTCGTTTGACTCTCGAATTGGAAATACAATGTCGTGTTTTCAATTGTTTTCTTTGATTTGGTACAATTTTTAACCGATGGAAAAGCCAAGGAGGTTTTCAACTCCATGTGTGTATATAAATATATATTTTTTTATGTACGACCATGCATAACTTTTTAGTGAGTGGTCCGATTTTGATAATTCCGTTTTTATTAGATAGGGTCACCTCAAAGTTGATCCCATATGAATGTGAGAAAAGTGTATAACCTTTTTCGGCAGTTTAATTTCATAAAAGAGTTTTTCTTATATTTTCCAGTGTACGCAAACTCTCCTTGAATTAATTATTTCTGTTACGGATATATGGGGGTATTAAATTTTTTTTTTGTTTTTTCAATAGCAACTGTGTCTAGACCGGAATGTTAAACGCAACATAAAGAAGTTCAAGGGGTACGAATGGGCTATCGGCTCCTCCGAGTACAAGGCCAAACTGGAGGAGACCTCCAAGATGGAGCCCAAACAGCTGCGTACCATGTGCGAGATGCTCGACTTGGATAAGAAAGGTAACCTTACTTGATACGTAACGTAACATCACGCCTGTAATCCCCGAAGGGGTAGGCAGAGGAGTGTAGAACACCCCCAAATTTCACCAGTTATACTACTTACATACGTGTGCTTATTAATTTCTTTATCTTCTCTATTTACATATTTGTAGTTAAAGACAATTGGGGTAAATAAACTATAGGTCATTCAAGTAACTTTAATAGGCTTAACAGATTATACTGTCGTAATGGAAATCATGTGTGGTCAAAGTAAAACACTATGAAATCTATGTTGAGTATGCATGTATGTTTGATGTTGAGATTAATTATGTTGTGTCGTATTAGATAGTGGCCTTATTAAAAGCGAACTTCGGATACAATATGGATGGCCCGTAGGTTCGACGTCGGAGCTGGCGGCGCGGCTGGTGGGCTTCCTGCAGCAGCCCACGGCCAACTCGCCGCACGCGCGCGGCGTGGCGCGTCCCCCGCCCGCCGCCGCCGCCGCCACGCCCGGCGGCCGCCCGCGGCGCTCCGCCGCCGTCAAGGTGCACAACAGAGGTACTCCACACCCGTCGCATTCTCATCTTGTATACATCAAATAATGTATAAGACTTTTTTTGACTGGAGAACCTTGTTTCATTGTAAATTGATTGCTATCAGAATCTGCATAAATCGTCATAAGCATATACTCTTCGAAAATTACTTACTCATTTTATTTAAGAGTACATTCATGTACAACTATCGTATGCAGCAACTCTGTGTAAATTCTCATTTTTGTGTGATATCTAATTGATTTAAGAATTTAGAGAGAGAAAGAGACAGAAATTAGTACATCTTTGAACAATTTCAAAATACTCTACTCAATGTCCGAGTTACTATACATATCATAAATGTCATCTGAAAGAATCAACGAGGTATTTATTTTCCAAGTGAGGTATAGATATTGCATTCACTTCTGCCGTGTATTGCAGGATATTCAGATGAGGAGTATGAAACTGATCCGGAAACAAAAGTCAAAGGCCCTAAACCTCCCAAAGATGGATCAGAAGATTCGGATGTAAGTTTATTAAGTGATTAAATTAAAACTTTAAACAAAAAAATCAACTAGTGTATTATACTGTAAATACTGTAGATAAGACAGTATTGCAATTTTAGCAATGTTACTATAGTTATTAGTAAAAGATAATATTTCATTTCCTACAATATGAAGATTTCAGTGGTCGGTATTTGTAATTTGATGAAATATGTAGCATACATTTGGAGAACTATATTTTTCATAGCCAAGTATGAAATTTAAAAAAATCCCATTTACTTCGTGATGTGATGTGATAATTTAATACTGGCAAATAGATTTACAAAAGGGCTGGCGGGATACAGCACATTTCGGAGGAGAAGCAAAAGCAAACACGAAATGTGATAAATGTATCGCGTCAAGAGAATTGTTTATGGCTATTTTCCAATATTGATTGAGCCAATATTATTCTCGGACGTTACACATGTCCATAGGCGACGGTGACCACTTACCATCAGGTGGCCCGTCTGCCTGTTTGCTGGACTGAATTATTAACAAAAAATAAAAATATTGACATGTCGCTTGTGTCCAGGGCTCGTTCAACCCGAGCGGGTCGGAGGCGGACTCGGACTTCGACCCGGAGGTGGGCGAGAGCGCGGCGGGCGCCGGCCGCAAGCGCAAGCCCACGGCGCGCCGCCGCTCCTCGGGCAAGGCGGGCAAGCGCGGCCGCGGACGGAACGGCAAGAAGGCGAAGGTACAAACTCGAAGGCGTTTATTTGCACAAATATGGTTACATATTATAGAGATGTTACAGGATTATTGTTAGTCCAAACCATATTTTGCCTTTTAGTGTTCAAATTTACGAAATGGAAGTAAAACATAGAAATTATTATTATTAAGTACACGCCTACTCCTCGGAACGACGTCTGTTTGTCCTGATATATGTAACTTGGCATCATTTAAAACGACAATACATACACTTTGGACATCATATGTTCACTGTACATCGCTTATCATTGTATGAGCTCGCAGTCAAATGTTAGCCTATTACACAATTTTAAAAAAATCTTGCATCACATTCTCATAATAATATGTTCTATATGTCTAGGCTAGACGTATGTGCCAGGATTTCCCCACCCCAATCCCTCAAGAGAAGGAAATTTAAATTCAAACCACCATAATTGGTGGCCAGCCTAATGGCTATCATTGTTTCATCTTAATATATATAAATCTCGTGCTCATATATATTTTGAACTAGCTGACCTAGCAAACGTTGTTCTGTCTAACATATAAATTATTTTTATATTGATGTTATATAGCTTAGAGCCTTCCTCAATAAATGGGCTATCTAACACTGAAAGAATTTTTCAAATCGAACCAATATTTCCTGAGATTAGCTCGTTCAAACAATCAAACTCTTCAGCTTTATATTATTAGTATAGATTTCCTAACAACAACAAAAAAAAATCTTCCTCACTTTCGTAGGAGTTGTAATTATTCAATTCCCTGTTTATTATACAACAGGTGGCCATTAAAGGTCGCGGTAGAAAAGCAAAGTCCGACAGCGAGGACGAGAGTGAAAAGTCGGAGAGCGACAGCGAGGGCGAGTCCGGCAGCGAAGGGGAGGAGTCCGATGTGAGTATGATACTATCCCTACTTGTCTACCTCCACCCTACTTCCCTACTTTCCTATCCCCACTTCCTTACTTCCCTACTCCCCACTATATTATAAATTTGAAAATGAGTCTGTCTTGCGTGTCTGTCCGCTACGATTTCACGCCTATACCACTCACACCACAAACCACAGCAGTTTGTATCTGTATTATTTGCAATAAAGCTATCGTAGAAAATTAAAATGTTGCGCATATTCCCTACTGCACTCGGTCGAAGTCGCGGGCAAAAGCTAGTTATCGATAAATGATTTCATCATGAAATTACAGTATGATTTTAGTAAAATCTTTATTCAATTGCGTTGTTCCGCGCGTTGGCTTTCGCGAATACATTATGATCTCCGTGTACAGGAGCCTAAGGCGAAGCGCGGCAGGCCTCCGGCGGTGGCCAAGGGCCGCAAGGGCCCGGTGGCCAAGAACGCCGCCGCTGCCAAGGCTACACCCGTCAAGCGGAAACCACCCACGCCGCCCGGTCAGTATACGCCACGTTTCTTCCAATCATCTGATTAAAACTTCATTCAATTCTCTGGATTCTCAGATTTGTTGTTGGATTTGGAAAAGTATTGACAAAACTGTCCTTGTAAACTCGAGATAATATATGCTCTAGTTACGATTGTATGTTGCCAGTAATATAAATTCTACACTACTATTATTAGCATATTAATTTACCAAATTTTGTAATCGCAGCCAAGAAGAAGACCGGTGCCAAGCCGGTGGGACGGCCGGCCAAGAAAAACAAGAAGGCCTCGTCCGAGGAGGAGTCCGGCGAGGGCAGCGAGGAGGACGACGAGGAGGGCAGCGACGAGGACGAGGGCAGCGACGAGTCCGACGGACCGGCGGACAAGAAGGCCAAGCGGCCGCCCACTGTGAGTCGCCCTAGTTGGATAAATCCCGTCTGTATATACATACATAACATCACATCAGGTTTGTAAGGACAGAGATATTTGGCAGTCGCTTCTTTCTGCCTACCCCGTTAGGTATCTGGTGTGACGTTATATGTATGTGTGTGTGTTTTTCATCTGTCGATACTGGAATATTGTAGTGGTCTCTCTGATTGATTCTGATTCTCGAGTACTCTCTTCAAGATACCAATGAAACGAGCTCTCCTTCGAAAAGCACATTGTCAACTACTGTAGCCTCAGGTGGTCCGTCTGCCTGTTTGTTAGGCTAGATGTATGTAGGGCTCGTCATTACCATCGGTTCTAGTAACACCATTGGCGACACATATAACTTACCGAAAAAAAAATTTACTGCAAAACATATTTCTGTCATGATACATATAAAACAATGTGACATTGAATAAATCATTTTATTTTCCAATTGCAATAGTTACGATATACCGTTTTACAGGACGAGGAGATCAAGAAGTATGTGAAGCAGATCCTCGAGGGCGCCAACCTGGAGCAGATCACGATGAAGACTGTGTGCAAGCAGGTGTACAGCCACTACCCCGACTTTGACCTCGCACACAAGAAGGACTTCATCAAGGCTACAGTCAAGTCGGTGAGTAGGGCCCCTAACGATTCACCTTTAATACTTGGGACATTTGCGCATACACGCATACATAGGTATTTTTCGTTGGATAGAATTATATGTCTAATTACACATTTTTTTTGGGATATTACAATATGCCCATTTAATTGAGCAAACTTACAAAAGAACAACCATAATATTGACAATTGATGTTGTCACAATATTTCGAATTATACAGAATCTTTAATGACATTTGACAGACCTAGTTTCCATAATGCAGTGTAGTGGCATTGTATATGGTTTATTTCATTGTCAGCGTTAGCCAGTGCTGCTTGTAAATCCCAACTATTGTGCCTGTCCGCAGGCTTATGCTAAAGACAGTCGTGAGATGTTAAACAATTACCACGGATACTCAGTCTCTTGATGCCTGGACTATATGATACGATGGAATATAATTTGCTGCATGATTTTTCGCTTACAAATTATTTTGCATTCCATTATTCCCGTTATTTATGTTTTTTATTTTCTTATTTTGTTGCAGTGTATTTAAGATGTTAGGAGTTAAGGGGCGGAGTGTAGATGTCTACCTAGCATACCTATAGTTTATAAAAAGGACATAGTTATATATTATTACAATAATAATATATTATGAAAAATAAATATCTGAAAAGAAGTGGAATGGATTAAAGCTCGCTTTTCCCTATAAGGTAGTCTGATTTTTTTTGTTTATTATTTTTTGTGGTTTTCATATTATGTTTTTTCACTGTGATTTTTATTATTTTTCTTGTAATATTCCTCAGTTTTAGATGCTTTTTATTATAGTTTTACTCCCGATCAACACGATATATTGGGTTGGTTCAAAATTCAAAATGGCGCCTGTTATTGCGCCGGTAACGTCATCTATAGCGCTTGTTGATTAATACGTATTTTCTCCGTAAAAAGAGATATTTTTCCTCAAAAGGCTTCGTCAAAACTCCCCAGCCCCTCCATAATCTCCATACCAAAAATCACATCGCTCCGTTGCTTAGTTTTAACCCGAAAGGAATGTGTGTATGCAGCGCTCGGACATTAGTGTACATTTGCATACGTATTGTAAGGACAATCTTAACGGAGCGTGTCCACACGCGCCATGTAAGGGCTTGATAGTTTTTTTTTTATAAAAAAAATCTCGAAGATTGCCATCTGCTTCAGAATGCATTGACATAAATGTTGCAATGTAAAATATCAATTTGTTTCTGATTTGCAGCTCATATCATCGTGAGCTGTGACCAGTCGGCCGCAAACACATAGTCAGTAAGCTACACAATTTAAATTTTAGATTATTTACTAGGACCGCGTCCCCGGCGCGGGCGGCGGGCCCGCGCCGTTTCACTATATAATGAAACTATTCTGCTATTGTAATACCGGACGCGGTACGGATCTATGTAATTTTATGTTGTAGGAATAATTCCCCCTAGAGTAAGGATAACCCAACAACATACGAACGGCTGTAGGATTTCTTAAGTTTTCATTTCCACCGTGCCCGCGTGCCCGCGTGCCCGCGTGCGCGCGTGCCGGCGTGCCCGCGTGCCCGCGAGCCCGCGAGCCCGCGCCCTCGGCACCTAGAGCGGTTCGCGCGCCGCGTTGGGACCATGTTTGTGCAGCAGCGCGCGGCGGGCACGCGGGCCGCCCGCGCTCCTCTCGTCGGTCGACCGTTTTCCTTTAGTACATACACATACTACATTTATTCTTAAGCATCGAATAATTGTACAGAGGTGATTTGAATTTGATTATTATTATTATTATTATTTATGCAGATGGAATTTTTAATTTTATTTGATTGAATAATATTTGTTCCCTCGCACTCTGTTATATGTTTATTGATATGTATTAACTTTTCCAAAACGTTTTTGGCATCTGTCTGTCTGAATGTAAAAAATATGATTAAAAAAAAAATAAGATTGTTAATTGGTTTCGAAGGGTTATTATTATGGTTTTATATTATTATTTTTTTATTGTGAAGGTGTAATAGTACTTTCGCAGCCCGGCACTCTCGCAAACAAAAACTATTCGATTAGGGTTTGATTAAGTGTACTATTAAGATGTGTAAATAAATTGCACAGGACTGCAGCGTTTCGGGGAAATGTTGCATTTTGGATGCAAAATTTTGTCAGCGTTACGAAAAAGGAAAGTTTCGGAATTTAAAAATTAACGAAAATATAGTTTTTTTTTTTTGACGAGCTTCGCGTATCGCGACACTCGCGATTGACACTGTTTAGTTACGATGGTTTGTTGCATAATGTTATACACAGGATGTTCGATTTATTGTTGTAACTCGTGCAATACGACTCAGCCTCGGCCGCTCGCCGCTACGCGTGCGTACGGCGGCCATATCTTTGATCACTTTTTGTACTCGATGCGATGTTAAATTACTTTGAATCGGTCGCTTACTTCGTCGTCGCTTGAAATTTTAGGTGCTTTTTTTTTATGGCAAAATGTATTTTTTCACGATCGTATCTTGTGGCCGAACTGTCGCTATGTCCGCGGATGAGCTAGTGTTAGGTTAGTGGGTTCGAGCGCGCGCGAGACTTATCGTTGTCCAATGGGCTCGCGGGTGGAGCCGACCTTGTTAATGTCTATATTCGATATAATCTCCATTCGCGGCCCCATTCGATGCCCGCCCGGCCCCCCGCCGCCGCCCGCCGCCCCGCCGCCCGCGCGCTCCCACCGCGCAGCGCGATGTTCGGTTGAGTTTACTTTCCCATGCAAAATCTCTCGGCGCGTCCGAACCTCTTAATTCTAAGTTAGTTTTAATCAACATTAAATGTGTATTTGTGAATTTTAACCTTATTTTGGTTGATGTTTCTTTATATTTGTGTAAATGGCTGAGATCAGTAGCGCAGTAGTGACACGGAGTGATAGAGTGACTGGTTCCCTTTTACAATTGGAATATAGATAATAAATAAATAAAAGTTTGAAATATCTCTTTTATTTCTTCCATTCTTACCTTATGTACAGTCGATTGGTATAAAAATATACAATATTATACAATAATACAAATTTTACACTTGTAAAAGAATAAGTACAGTTTTAAATTATTAAGAACACAATTACACTTACATTAGTCGACGTTAATGTGGTTAGTACTGGATTTTATTGTGTGTCGGCATAACGAAGTTGTTCATATACGAATATGTGGACGGCGGTCCATTTTACTATCGCTTTATTGTGTACAAAAGTTTATATAATAACAAGTACGGTGTATAAATGTTACATATAATTATCGTTTCTCGGGTGACTATAAGATGTACCCGTGTGGGATTTTTCTACGGCATTGTACTAGTAGGTGATCTGTTCGGGTTTCAACTCGAGTGCCATGAATGAGCCGCAGCAGTTTCGCTATATAGAATTCATTTATATATATATATATATATATATATGTATATATACTTATAAGGAGGTGGGGATGATGCTGCCTAACGATCGATAATTGACCTCGACACACCGCTAGGGCTGCTGTCGATTAGAATTTTACAATACTATCGATAACCCTATATATCGAAAACTCGAGTAACATAAGTACAACGAGCGTCAGTGTCGATATTATTACATACATAACATCACGCCAGGTCCCTAGCGGGATAGGCAGAAAGCACCGAGTGCCAAATATCTCCGTCCTTGCAAACCTGACGCGCCATTCATCATTCTCTTCATGCATGCACACCGGTTTCCGAGACTACTCCTCCGTCAACCAGTATCCGACGTATTTGGTCGCGATATGACCGTCTAGGTCTCGCTCGGCGCCTACATACATCAACACTCGATATATATTACTTAGTAATAAAGTTATATTTCGATAGCATTGTAACAACGCCATTGTTATCGTGGGTTTGGAAGTCGCTAGAGCTCCGTCTCGGGCTTGTGCGGGCGGCGGGCGCGGCGGGGGTCGCGCGGGTCGCGGGGGTCGCGGGGCTCGCGGCGCGCGAAGGAGCCGGCGGGGGGCGCGTCGCCGGCCGAGCCGCTGGAGCGCCGCGAGCTGTCGTTGTCGCCGCTGTCCACGTCGCCTGCCAACACACACCACGTCACTCGACGTGTCTCCCTCCATACGTCACAAAACACTAGATTTGCCAACGCGTTCGAGTATACATACTATTAACGAAATAATTGAAGCGTCTTAAAATAAAATCAAAAATAGAAGCGGCCTAATCGATATCGATCATGCTTCACGGCCGATTGAACAGTCACCGTCGCTGCTGTTGTTGCTGGGCACGTGCGCGTCCCGCAGGCGCGGCCGCCGCCGCCAGTAGCGGAACTCGCGCGGCAGCGTGTACGAGCGCGGCAGGGATATCTGGAAGTTGACAGTCGCATATCATTATCACTCGTTGCGCTCCTCCGCTCCGGTCTAAACGTAGGATTTCACCGCGCACGTGCAAGATGCGGAATGAACTCTCATCTGACGCTTTCCCGAAGCGCCGTGACGTGGGGCTCTACAAGACGGGCGTGAAAAGAGCTTCGAAACCGGCAACGCGCGGACAACTCCTCAGGTGCTGCACGTGTCCATGGGCGACGGTGACCACTGACCATCAGCTGGCCCGTCTTCCTGTTCGCTAAGTATCTTATAAAAAAAGACTAAAAACAAAGTCAACAGTTTAAACATACCATTTCTAAGGTTGTTTTCATTTAATTATTTATGTTATATAAGTGCACTGTAATAATCGTAGAGTATTATTAATAAGACCCGAAAGAGTCACAATATCAAAAGCAAAACGAAATTTACAAATTACGAGAACCGAAACTCCTAGCGATTATTATTCTCTGAACGTCTGAAATGTAGTGCTGAAGGAAAATTCCATAGTCAATTGGGTATCTCATGGATTGTCTGAATCATACAATTTAATTACATGCAAAAATATGAATATATAGTAAATCTAAAACTGTATCATCCAATGAAATGATCGTAAAAGCAAGGATAGCCTTGTATTATAGAGATTTTCGCTTCGCAATTCGGTAATCAGTTGATCAATTCTGGCAATGGCAACTGTACTGGCCTCTGGCAACTATCATTACAAAATTCCTTTTATTGAAACTTTAAAATCACTTATAATAAGATAAGCAAAGATAAGAACCCACACAAACACACTTCAGAGATCTCATTAATATACTCCGCAGCATGTTAATTCTGTCAATCAGTAATTAGGCAGCAAAATCGTGTCTGAAATCGTGGCAGAAATTCTGATGAAATCTTGCATAGGTACGTACCTGGCTGTCGATATCGCTCGGGGGCCGCGGGGTCTCCCTGGCCGGGCCCTCCGGGGCAGACTCCTCGCCGCTGCTTCCGCCTACGCCGTCTTCTTTTTTTCTGTTACTACGAATAGATAATAAATATTTTTAATTTCATCATCACATCAATTACAACGGGTAGTTACCCACCCCATTACCCGTTTACCGAATCTCTTTCTGTTCGTTACCTTGGAAAATCCCTGGCCACCGGTAATCGCAATAAAGTATACATATATCGACTGCAGCAATTAACGAAGTCGGAAGTGAAAAAGTGTCTTTCAGTACGGCCAAATGAACATATCTACCCACATTGTTAATCGAGCGCCACGAAAACATCCGATTTATTTCCAAATGAAAAACATCGAAAATGTCCTTTTCGAAACTTAATACTTTGTGAGAACAAAATTGGCCAAAATGTAGTACCGACTATATTAATTGCTGCAGTCGATATGAACTAAGTATGAAATCGTTATGAATGCCACATCGCAGGACCAACTCACGTGTAGCCGCCGCTCCAGTGGCAGCACACAGGCCGGCCGCAGCCCTCCAGGTAGTGCGGCGCCAGCAGGATCTCCGGGGTCCTGCAGCGCTGCATCTTGCGCATCTGCTCCATCTTCTTGGCGCCCAGCGCCGGGTACGGGAACGCCCTGTCGCAGTTCTGTCCGTACTGGTTGCAGGCGCCCACCTCGTTGTAGATCCCCCTCACGTGGTCCAGCGCGCCGTGCAGCGCCGACGCGTACTCGTCCTTGGCCTCGCCGTACTTGCCGTACCCGCCCTGGCCGGCGCCGCCGCAGTAGCCGGCGAACTGTCCACGGTCCTCCGAGTAGATATCGGCGCCGTTCTGAGCGCGCGCCTGCTCCGCGGCGGTCGGTTCGTAGCCGTTCGCCGCGTCCGTCACGTACGCGTTCCGGGGGCTGTCGCTGAGCACGTTCCGCGGACTCCTGCAGCCGTTCGCCTCGTAGCTCCTCGCCTCGCTCAACGCCAGGTAGTTGGGCGAGCGCACGGCGGCTCGGTTCTCGTTGCGCAGATTGGACGGATTCTCGTAGAACGTTCTGGAGTCTTGGTTGTAAATGGGCATTCGTATTTTCTCGTTGGACGCCGCGTTGTTGTCGTTCGGGAAGCTCTGCACGCTGTACTCGGGCTTGATCTCCGTGTACGTGGGGTAGGGGTTGCAGGTGTGCGGCAGCACCGGGTAGTTCTGGTACGAGTGCGTCATCTCGATGCTGGGCCACGCCGGCGGCTCCGCGTGCGTCTTGGCCCGCGGTATCGGCTGTCTTTGGAGGCTGCTGTATATTTCTTCGGCGGCGACGGGCGTGGTCTTCGCCAGCTTCCCCTGCTTGATCTCCTCCTCTATGACCCTCAGCTCGGCGAGCTGCTTTTGCTTCTTCTCCTGTAGCTTCTGCTGAATGTTAACTCGCGATCCGACGCTCGAGCCCTCGTTTTCCGACGACCCGCCCTGCGGTGGAGTATGACTAGTTGTGAATTATTGGCTATTGTTAGCGAAATATATGCATTCGATAGAATATAGATATCGAAGCATGATAACAATATTTCTGTCACATAAACACATCCTTCTTTGTTAAAGGATTAAAGTGCATCGGTCAGTTGAATTAAAAATACAGGAAGCGCTAGATGATTTAGTGAAATCTTGATTGACCGGTGGGAAGATAAGAGAATGAGATTGAGAGAAAAAGGGAGAGAGATGGAGAGGTGTGTGTATGGTTACGTGGTGGTGGTGCGCGGGCAGCGGGCGGCGCCAGAAGGCGGGCGGCGGCGCGGCCGGCGGCGGCACGAACGACGTCGGCTTCTTCTTCTTGCGAGCCGCCGCCGAGCTGAACGGGACAGAGCTTCGTATAAATTCAAATACATACTGATTTCATTAAAACGGAGATCATATCAGTCTCTTTACTTATACACATATTGCCACAAAATTGCTATTGCGTTAAAGCAATAAGGATGTATTTCATATCATTGGAACAATAAATAAATAATCAAATACCAACGTATATGTATTTGATCATTTTTCTTTACTGCTTTTTCTCTTCCCATCCTCTTCTCCTCGTTTCTGCTACATACTAGTACCCAAAGGTTGTCTGGTAGAGATCGCTTCTTAGCGATAAAAACGTCTTTTGTATGCCTCTCTACCATCTCGTGTACGTCCTTCGGTCTCTGTACTCTATGGTGTACAATAAAGTGGTGTATTGTACGTACCTATTATTGACCGGGTTGGAGAACCTACAGTTGAACACGCCGGGGATGGCAGCGTGCTCGGCCGGGCCGCCGTGCTTCCCTGGCCGACCAGACATTCGTTTATATCAATACACCAATTCGAATTGTTTTATCTTTGCACAGTATAAAACAAAGTCGCTTTCCGTTGTCAGTCCCTATGTATGCTTAGATCTTTCAAACTACGCAACGGATTTCGATGAGTTTGATGGTTTTTTTTTTAATAAATAGCGCTTCAAGAATAAGGTTTATATGTATAATAATATACATTATATAGTAGAGAAATACTGTTATAATTTACATGGCAGAACAACGTCACGGATCAGCTAGTTCATTATAAGGTACATATATGTACGTACACTCAATGAAGCTCATGTTTTAGTCACCTAACTATGGCTTTGTATGCCCTTCAGGCTAGTAGACCGGGAGAAAAAGCCCAACTCCAATTAACATTTACTGGATATATAGATATCGCATAGATGAAAACATGTTTTTTTTTTAATTTATTACTACGGACTTTGTCGCTTAGCGACCATATCGTTCCGTAATTAAAGACATAAATAAATCAACAAAACAAATCTTACAAACAAATAAACAAAAATAAAAATTTACTTTTAGCTAAAGCTAAGCTAAAGCTTAAAGGTAAAGTTAAGTTAAGTGAACCAGCAGTTTCACCTCCTCGGAAAACGGAGAAGCCAAAACGCTGTTGACATAACCCACCTACCTAGATTTAACACTCCCAAAAAAAACATTTCATACTGAAGTGGGTAACATTACCATTTTTGTTTTGCGACGACGCGTTGGTGCTGTTCGTGCCCTGCTGGTGCTC